>CABHPH010158679.1:0-47937 GCA_902168325.1 Peromyscus nudipes
GGCTAGGCACCAATCTGATCACAGGAGATGGCCAAGCCAGGCTACATATCTGCTATTGCTAGGAGTCTAAACTGGGGTCTTCCTAGTAGATCCTGGGAGATTATCTTGCACCAGTTTTTTTACCTGACCCAGAAATGCACCCCTTTCTAGTAGTCTCTTTCAGTATTCTCCCAATTTGTAGCCTCGCCTGAACCTGATTGTTCATGGTCTCAAACCTACCTGCCCTCAGGACACTCATGAAATCTCTATTTCTCCTTCTCAAGGAGATCTGGTGTTCCCCATGAATCCTTCTCGATACCTAACCTCTCTGGTGCTGTGGATTGTAGTAGAGTTATCTGTAGCATGAATCTTAGAAGGTCTTATTAATAAAATCAAACCCGGGCCAGGTATTAGGGTGAACACTGGAAGGTCAGAGAGACAGAACAAGCCACAGCTATCTCACCTCGCTGAATCCTCAGCTGGTCTTGTTTCCTCAGACTGGATGCCCCGAGCCCTCATCCAGAATGGGTCTCAGCTGAACTGCTGCTAGAAGCCTGAAAGCTTAACCAGCCACATGCTTCTCCAGGCCGCTTCTCCAGGCCAAATGCTTCTAGTTTCTGGTCCTCACGGCTTATATATCTTTCTGCTTTCTACCACCACTCCCTGGGATTAAAGGCTGACTTTCTGGGATTAAAGGCTGTGTCTCATGGTGCCTGGCCTTTCCAACGTGGCCTTGAACTCACAGAGATCTAGAGGGATTTCTGTCTCTGGAATGCTAGGATTAAAGGCGTATGCTACCACTGCCTAACCTCTATGTTTAATATTGTGGCTGTCCTGTTCTCTGACCCCAGATAAGTTTATTAGCATACACAATATTTTGGGGAACACAATACCACCACAGTTATCCTTTATTTTACAGTTAATATCCACTTATGAGTGAGTGCATATCATGTTTGTGTTTCTCTATCTGGGTTACCCACTCAGGATGACTTTTCCTTTTACTTTTTTTGTTTGTCTATTTTGAGACAGAGTTTCTCTATGTAGCCCTGGCTATCTTGGAAATAGCTGTGTAGACCAAGTTGGTCTCAAACTAACAGAGATCTGCCTGCCTCTGCCTCCCAAGTGCTGGGATTAAAGGTATGTACCACCACTACCTGGCAGGATGACTTTTTCTAGTTCTATCCATTTACCTTCAAATTTCCTGATGTCCTTGTTTTTAACAGTTGAGTGATATGTCATTGTGTAAATGTACCACATTTTCTTTATCAATTCTTTGGTTGAGGGGCATCTAGGTTGTTTCTAGTGTCTGACTATTACCAATAAAACTGCTATGCAATTAGTGAGCAAGTGTCCTTGTGGTATAATTGAGCATCCTTTCAGTATGTCTAAGAGTGGTTACCTGGGTCTTGAGGTAGATTGATTCCTAGTTTTCTGAAAAATCTCCATACTGATTTTGAAAGTAGCTGTGCACGTTTGTACTCCCACCAATAGTGGAGGAGTGCTCCCCTTGCTCCACATCCTCTCTAGCATGAACTGTCACTTGTGTTTTTGATCTTAGCCATTCTGACAGGTATAAGATGATATCTCTGAGTCCTTTTGATTTGCATTTCTCTGATGGCTAAGAATGCTGAATGTCTCCTTAAATGTTTCTTGGTCATTTGCAATTCTTCTATTGAGAATTCTCTGTTTAGATCTGTATTCCATTTTTTATTGGACCAAGAGGTTTGTTGATATCTAGTTTCTTGTGTTCTTTTTGAAAATCAGTCCTCTATCGGATGTGGACTTGGTGAAGTTTTTCCTGTTCTGTGGGCTGTGGTTTTGTCCTATTGAAGGGGTACTTTGCTTTACAGAACCTTTTGAATTTCATGTGGTTCCATTTGTTAATTTTCAATCCTAGTGCCTATGCTATTGGTATTCTACAGATTCAACACAATCCCTATTAAAATCCCAACAAAATTCTTTATAGATTTTGGAAGAACAATATTCAACTTTATATGGAAAAACAAAATATCCAGGATAGCTAAAGCAATCCTGTACAATAAAAGAATTTCTGTAAGTATCACCATCCCTGATTTCAAGCTCTACTACAGAGATATAGTAATATAAAAAGTCCATGGTATTGGCATAAAAACCAACATGTGGAAAAAGTAGAAACTAATTGACGACTCAGTTGTAAATCCACATACCTATGGACTGCTGATTTTTGACAAAGAAGCCAAAATTATGCAATAGAAAAAAGAAAGCATCTTCAACAAATGGTATATGCCTAACTGTATGTCAGCATATAGAAGAATACAAATCGATTCATATTTATGTCCCTGCACAAAACTCAAGTCCATGTGGATCCAAGACTTCAATATAAATCCAGATACACTGAACTCACAGAAGAGAAAGTGGGAAACAATCTGAAACACACTGATGTAGTTAACAACTTCCTGAACAGAACACCAAAATTATTTATTATTTAATAAAAAGGCAGTCATTAAGTTGAAGGGTAGTTATACTGTTAGTGCTTAGCCCTTTATGGTTGTGAGATGGCTTTCCAAAGCCCTGTTTGAATGAATATTTATTAATTTGTTAAGAACTCTATGTTGTTTATAAGTGAAAGCTAAATTTTTCACATATGTGTTATCTTACTTTGCCTAAGAGCAAACAGGTTTTCAATTACAATATTGAGTTCTTGATTTATTGTTTTATATCAAATAATAGCAAAGGGTTAAAACAGGCAGTTTGTATATCCATAGAATTTCAAGTGATATTTAGGTCTTCAGTCTGGGAGACAAGCAATTTATATTGCTTTTTAATACTCACCATTTACTGTGTAGTCAATGCCAAAGGTATGTGCAGAGGAATGAATAAGGTCATTATACATTCCTCACATCTAAGCAAAATTACCAGGTCAGTATCTTTAAATAGCAGCTCAGGCATTTTCTAAAGTTTTGGCTTTTATCAAGCTCTATGTGTATCAGTTCTGGCAGTAAGTCCAGAGAGACCATTTGACATATGCTGAGATGACCTCAGAACTTCTAGCTTTGAAAAAGTCTAGACTCAAGAGGAGACACACTTACGGAGTCACGTGTTTCTTTCTGTCAACTGAGCTGTTTTGGAAAAGGATGCAGAATGCATTGTAGTCTCCCACAGAATAAGACATTAGCTTTGTAAATGGCATTTGCTCTGAAAAATAATCTCCATGATCCTTTAAATCTCATAGCAGCAATTCACAGCATGTTTATTTTGTGCTTCCTTTAAAAAAGAAACTGTGAAAAATTGGTAGCCTGGGATAACTGAAATTTTTTCAACTTTTAAAACATAAGCACTTTCTAAAAACTGATTTTTGATAAATATCATGCCTGGATCTCTAGCAAAGTGAAAGATAAAAGTATGTCTGAAATTTGAAATCACTCTTTGTCTCTTGCAAACATATTGTTTATCTGACCTGGCAGGAAGTCTAATTCAGATATAGCAACAAATCATGGCAAACTGTGGAGACCCTGGAAACGCAGATGACTTGTGGTAATGTCAGCTTCATCAATGATACCATTTATTTGAAGTGTTTACATTTATACTCAGGATATAAATAAAATGCCTGTCATAAGTCTAAGGAATTTGAACATTTTGTCCTCAGTTGGTGGCTATTTAGGGATGATTAGGAGATGTGGCCTTCCAGAGGAATTATGCCACTAGGTGTGCTTTAAGGTTTCCAAAGACTCGGGCAAAGCAGAGTTAGCTCTCTCTCTGCTTCCTGCAAGTGGATCAAGATGTGTGTTTTCAGCTGTTGCCCCAGCACATGGCAGCCTGACTGTTTCCATGCTGCCCGCTGTGATAGTTATGGATTTCTTCCCTCTGGAAGAGTAGGCTGCAAATAAACTCTTTCTTCTATAAACTACCCATTTTTTATTGGCAGTGTTCACTCATAGCAGCAAAAAGTAACTAAGACATAGTCAGATAATCATGAAAATGTTAGTAAGGCTATTGCCTCTGACAATTTTACAGTGTGTCAGTCTTATTAAAACATTGGTATCTTTTCCATGGGCTAATACAACTCAAGAACAAGTTGTTTAATCAAAAGTAAACAAGTTATATAAATGACAGTCTGTAGCTAGAGTTTTCCTGCCTTGCCCACAGTCAGGACAAATCTTTGTCACCCGCCAGTCCCACAGCCGCTCAGACCCAACCAAGTAAACACAGAGACATATATTGCTTACAAACTGTATGGCCGTGACAGGCTTCTTACTGTTTTTATAGCTTAAATTAATCCATTTCCATAAATCTATACCTTCACATGCTGCTTGTCCTGGCTGGCAGTGACTCCTTCCGCCTTCCTGTTCTTTCTTTTCTCCTCTCTGTTAGTCCCGCCTATACTTCCTGCCTAGCCACTGGCCAATCAGTGGTTTATTTATTGACCTATCAGAGCAATACATTTGCCATACAGAACATCCAACAGCAACAGTCATTGACACAAATATGAGATTTTAGTCATTATAAAAAAAGCTATACATTATTGAATGTATTTTAATTTGTTAAAAGCAAAGAATTTTGAATTTTAGTTTAGACTGCTCTGTAGCACCACAAAAAAATTCTTCTTTGCAATTTCCACTTTATATGATAGTCTTTTCTTCTGGAACTGCTCAAATCATGTTGCTTATTGGGACCAAAGGTTTGAAATTTGGAAATTTCAATGAGTTATATGGATGTTGTCTTCAGCAATGAGGCCTTGTTGTCATTTTGTGAAGAACAATCTGTAGTCTTGGCAACAGCCTAGTATGTTTGGGGATTCCAGTGGAGCATTTTGTCCAATAGCTCAGTTAGATGTAACCAATACTGGTACTGGATGCTTTGTACTTTGAGTAAGAAAATCTGTTTTCTCTAATAGAGTACCACTAGGTACATCAACTACTCTAAGACAAAATTTAGGTTGAGGAGCAGTTAACTAACCAACATATAATAGACTTCATGGGGTTTTTGGTGTGAGCTTTCATTTGTTTACAATTCAGTGAGGTTCTGTTTGTTTGGTTAGTTTTGGTGAGATGATTTTATTTTGTTTTCCTGGTTTTTTTTGGGGGGGGAGTTACTGTATTGGAATTTTTTATTATTAGTAATAAACAACTTAAATTTGAGTGGGTAGGGAGGGAAAGATTCTGGAAGGACTTGAGGAAGGGAAGGAATATGATCAAAATATATTTAAATCCAAAAATTGTTTAAGGTAATAAAAATATTTTAAAAAAATGAAAAAAGAAAGAAATTTGAGAACATTCTGCACAGATTTGTATCAGTACATGAAGGGTTTATTTTTGACATGTAACATGTATGCCTTGTTTGTAACAAACTAAATGAACTCAGAAGTAGATTTTAATATTTTATTTAATTAATTTTCTATTACTGTGACCAAATATCATGACCAAGGCAACTTATAAAGAAAAGTACTTAATTTAGAGCTCATGGTTACAGGGTATTTGAGTTCATGACCTTCGTGACTGGAAGCCTGGGAACAGACACGATGGCAATGCACTGAAACAGTATCTGAGAGCTTAAATGGGTAAGACAACGACTTTGAAGCAGAGAGAGAAAGACATGATGGGAATGATTTGGACATTTGAAACCTCTATGTCCATCCCCCAGTGAAAAATACCCTCCAACAAGGCCACACCTCACAACTGTTCTCAAGCAGGACCACTGATTGAGGATGGAATAGTCAAATATATGATCCTATTGAGGTTGCTCTCAATCAACTCACCTGAATATTACCAATGACTAAAATGTTTTAGTTTGGGAGAAAATGATTATGCATTTCCCACTTCAGATGTCAATTGAAAACAATAGTCTGGAAAATAGATCTATATCTGTTGCTATGCACAAAACTCAAGTCCAAGTGGATCAAAGACCTCAACATAAATCCAGTTACACTGAACTTGATAGAAAAGAAAGTAGGGAGTAGTCTTGAATGCATTGGCATATGAGAACACTTCCTGAATATAACACCAGTAGCACAGACACTGAGAGAAACAACTAATAAATGGGACCTCCTGAAACTGAGAAGCTTTTGTAGAGCAAAGGAAACAGTCAATAAGATAAAAATAAATGACAGCCTAAAGAATGGGAAAAGGTCTTCACCAACTTCACATCTGAGGGCTAATCTCCAAAATATATAAAGAACTCAAAAAGTTAGACTTCAAAATACTGAACAATCCAATTTAAAAATGGGCTACAGAGCTTAACAGAGAATTCTCAACATAAGAATCTCAAATGGCTGAAAGACATTTAAGGAAAAGCTCAACATCCTTAGTTATCAAAAAATGCAAATCAAAAAGACTCTGAGATACCATCTTACACCTGTCAGAATATCTAAGATCAAAAACACTGAAGACAGCTTATGTTGGAGAGGATGTGGTGCAAGGGGAACACTCCTACACTGTTGTTGGGAATGCAAACTTGTACAGCCACTTTGAAAATCAGTATGGCAGTTTCTCAGAAAATTGGGAATCAATCTTCCTCAAGACCCAGCTATACCACTCTTGGGGATATACCCAGGAATGCTCAATCTTACTACAAGGACACTTGCTCAACTATGTTCATATCAACATTATTTTTAATAGCAAGAACCTGGAAACAACCTAGATGCCCCTCAACTGAAGAATGGATAAACAAAATGTGGCACATATACACAATAGAGTACTACTCAGCGGTAAAAAACAATGGTATCATGAAATTTGCAGAAAATTGGATGGAACTAGAAAATATCATCCTAAGTGAGGTAACCCAGATTCAAAAGGACAAACATGAGCCTTCATCCAGTGACTGATGGAGGTGGATGCAGGGATCCAACGTCAGGTGCCATGCTGAGCTCCAGGAATCCAATCAATTGGAGAGAGGAGGGATTCTGTGGGCAGAGGAAGTCGAAACCACGATGGGAAGATGTGCAGAGATAACCTGCCATACTAGTGGAGACCCATGAATTGTGGACTAATGGCTGTGTAGCCCCCATGGGATTAGACCAGGCCTCTGGATACAGGAGCCCTAGCTGTTTAGCTAGAACTGTTTGGGGGACACCCGGGCAGGGAGATTGAGATCCATTCCTGGTACATGGGCAGGCTTTTGGAAGCCTGGTACCTGTGGTGTGGCACCTTTTGCAGCCTTGGTGTGGTGGAGGAGGGGCTTGGACCTGCCTCAGCTTGGTGTGCCAGGCTCTTCCCACTCCCCATGGGAGACCTTGATTTGGAGGATGTGGGGATCTGGGGTGGCTTGGGAGGGAGGGCTGGGGTGTGGGAGGAGGGAGAAAGTGGGATTTGTGGGTGGTATATAGGGTGAGTAGAAAATTTCTTAATAAAAAAATAAAAATAAATAAAAAAAGAAAATAATAGTCTGAATGAAAAAGAATCAGTCTTAATATAGACAAGAATTTCCAACCCATTTATAGCGCACAGATAAAGCAATAGAGGACAATGAATTTTCTCTTTTCCTGAGTTGAAACATCAAACTTCTCCTAGCCTTGGACATCAGGTTCCTTCTTCTCAAGCATTCTACCACTATACCTTACCCAGTAAAGTCTGTGAATCTCAGTCATTTGCTTATTAAAAATCCTTCATCAATCACGTTATTAGGGATCAAGCATTAACGATCAAACTTTCAGGAGTCCAATTAGCGAGAAAGAGGAGGGTTTATATGAGCGAGAATTGTTGAGACCAAGGTTGGATAAAGCACAGGGACAAATAACCAAATGAATGGAAACACATGAACTATGAACCAATGGCTGAGGGGCCCCCAACTGGATCAGGCCCTCTGAATGGGTGAGACAGTTGATTGGCTTGATCTGTTTGGGAGGCATCCAGGCAGTGGGGACCGGGTCCTGTGCTCATTGCATGAGTTGGCTGTTTGAAACCTGGGGCTTATGCAGGGTCACTTGGCTCAGCCTGGGAGGAGGGGACTGGCCCTGCCTGGACTGAGTCTTCCAGGTTGATCTCAGTCCTTGGGGGAGGCTTTGCCCTGGAGGAGGTGGGAATGAGAGGTGGTCTGGGGGGAAGGGTAGGGGGGTGGGAGGGGGGAGAACAAGAGAATCCGTGGCTGATATGCAGAACTGAATGGTACTGTAAAATAAAAGAAAAGAAAAAAAGAAAAAAAAAACTTTCAATGCATGAGATTTTGAGAAAAGCATCCAAACTGTACTACAGAAAAATTTATACTCGATAGTAGATAACGAGTTTGAACAGGCAAACAGAAAGAAATAAATGTTGATATAGAGAATTAGATAGACTCAAAATTCATCAAAGAAGTGAAATTGAAAGTGTTTAGTGATTTATTTCTTCAGTAAGATGTAAAACACACCAGTGATGATTTCTGTGGGTTAGGCATTAACAAATTGGTGGCAGTAGTATTCATTTTAATAAAGTATATAGGAGGTAAGAATTAATTGTTGGCTGTTAGGAAGTATCAGGATAAATATGGAAATGAAGTAATGTTTCATAAACTGTTATGCAGCTTTTAGGCCAGGCATGATATAAAGAAATAGATTTGAGACTAAGTTGTGTGTAAGTGGTCTGTTAGTCCATCTGTGTCTCAGAGATCTGTAGAGACAGCAAAACATGAGAACACAAAAGATCTGGGACTTAACTTCATGATTATTTATCATTTAACTATTAATAAATTAGAATATATCTGGAATACAGCTATAGAGGCAAGAGATGGAGTATGAATCCAAGGATACTGTATAACTTTAATACACACACACACAGACACACACACACACACACACACACACACACACCACAATTTTATTTAGAATAGTGTCTAGCGTATAAAATAACTTACATAAATTTAAACTGTGGGGTTTATTAAAATATGGATTGTATAAAGATACATATGCACTACAAAGAGGTGACTTTTTTTTCTTACAAGGGGTTAAGGGAATCATCTTGTGAAGAAGCAATGGTGAGTAATGGTAAGAAAGGAGTATTTTAATCTTTTCCTCTGGTAGGAAGCAGGGAGGAAATCAGCATTTAAACCCCATTTAAACAACAAAAGGGAAGTAACATGCTGCATATCAAAAAGAACATAAACACCAGAGATTCTGAGGACACTCAGGACAATATAGGGGTGCATTTGGAAACTAGACAGAAGTAGGGGATGGGAATTTTAAACATGTAGTCTAAAGCACCATGTAAAGACACTGGAAAGAGATTAGACGCAAAGAAGTTTAAACTTTATAAATAGATTGCTTCCTGAGCAAAAATAGACATAATATACTTCATCCAAATAGTTTCTTTTTTAAATTTTATAACCTTCTCTGGTTTCTTTTTTTCTTCTTTTAACAAATATATACCTCATTGAAAATACATTTTAATATTGTATACTCTGATCATGATTTCATCTCCCCCAACTCCTTCCAGATCCTCCCCACCTCCAACCAACCAATTCATACCCTTTTCTTTCTCTCTTTTTAGAGAAAACATTGATTCTAATATACTAAGCATTTAACACACTGTACTTGGGTCTTATGCTTCATTCATTGTTATGGAATTCGAAAACAAAGAGCTTCTTTCTTTGCTTCCAGTGACTTCTAATATTGGTGGTTCTAGTGAAAACAGATTACAGAAAATAACTTACAACTAATATATATTTGTTTGACTAAATAAGGCATAAACTAAACTAAACAACTTCAGAGATTGATGTTATCATTTATTTATTTTTATTTATTTTTTTAATTTTATATACCAACTACTGTTCCCCCTCCTTTTCCCCCCACCTCCATCCATCCAACACCCCATTCACTCCTCATAGAGGGTAAGTCCTCCCGTGGGTGGACTAGCATGCCAAGATGGGGCAGGACTATGCCCCTCCCTGTTGCACCAAGGCTGAGTAGGGCATCCCACCATAAGTAATGGGATCTAAAAAGCCAGTTTATATACCTAGGATAGGTGTTGATCCCATTGCCAGGGGACCCACAAACAGATCAAGTCACACAACTGTCACACATTCATAGGGTCTAGTTTGGTTCCCCGGCAGTCAGTCCAGAGTCCCTGAGCTCCCACTAAATGAGGTCAGCTGTCTCTTTGGTTTTTCCAATCATGATCTGGACTGCTCCCTCCTTGCTCATATAATTCCTCCTTCCTTTCTTCAACTGAACTCCAGGAGCTAAGCCAAGTATTTGGCTGTAGGTCTCTGCATCTGCTTCCATCAGTCACTGGAAGTAGGTTCTATGATGACAATTAGGACAGTCACCAATCTGAGTACAGGGGAAGGCCAGTTCAAGCACCCTCTCCACTACTACTAGGAGTCTTAGCTGGGGTCATCCTTGTGGGTTCCTGGGGATTTCTCTAGCACTAGGTTTCTCCCTAACTCCATACTGGCTCACTCTGTCAAGCTATCTCTTTCATTGCTCTCCTACTCTGTCCCTCCCTCAGCTTGACTATCCCATTCCCTCATATTCTCATCCCACATCCCCTCACCTCTATCAGCCCCCCCTCCCTGCCCCCAGTTTACCCAGGAGATCTTAACCCTTTCCCCTTCCTGGGGCGATCAATACATGTCCCTCGAAGTATCCTCCTCTTTACCTAGCTTCTCTGCAGTTGTGGATTGTAGCCTTGTTATCCTTCACTTTGTATCTAATATCTACTTGTGAGTGAGTTCATATTCTGTCCTTCTGGATCTGGGTTACCTCACTCAGGATGATTTTTTTTTCTAGTTCTATCCGTGTGCTTAAAAATTTTATGATGTCATTGTTTGTTACTGCTGTGTAATATTCTATTGCGTAAATGTACCAGGCGTATTTATAGGAAAATCATTTGTAATTAATATCAAATGGAAAGGTTCCATTTCAATTTATTTTATTTAATTTATCAAATATAAGAAATATTTCAATGAATTTGCAAGGAAATTAATTTCTACTCTGTAATTTTCATAAATTATTCAGTTATATTGATCATGTAATTGATAGCATGAATCATTACCTACAGTAATTATCTTTTTCTTTATTAAGAAATGAGGAACAAAGACAAAAAATACTAAGAAAATAATAGTTGTTTCTGTTTTTTTGTCTTATACTTTACTTTCATTTTCATAAAGATTTTTGACACATCGGTAGTATCTTCCAGAAGTATTGTGGTCAATAAAGCTGAAAGGAGTTGGAGATATGAAGAGTATTGAATTCAGACATGAAGAATTTAATGTTTACACTGCTCATTTTCAGTCTTGCTTTAGTTTGGTATTTCTTTCCTATGCTACATTTTCTCTATTTTGGAGTGGCAGTGTATATTCTGTGTCATTGTATGTTGAAAGTATGTGACCTGTTTTTGATTTTGATTTTACAGGGGTTATGTTTGAAATGCTGCCATGCGTGCCAGAAGAGATTCTGAAGTTTGGACTTTTCTTCACTGTTGATAATGTAACAGACATGGAGACTTTTGAAGTTGGACTGAATGCATT
This sequence comes from Peromyscus nudipes, assembly GCA_902168325.1. Classification (NCBI taxonomy): domain Eukaryota; kingdom Metazoa; phylum Chordata; class Mammalia; order Rodentia; family Cricetidae; genus Peromyscus; species Peromyscus nudipes. The sequence goes on from CABHPH010158679.1 coordinate 11,395, forward strand.
TTTGCATTACTATATGATTACCAGTCTATGGGGGGGGGGCAGAAAGTTGAATGTGGTGGTTTGAATAAGATCCCCTCACCTCATAGACTGTTATATTTGAATGCTTAGTATTCAAGTAGTGGAACTGTTTGAAAGGATTAGAAAAATTTAGAGTTGTGGCCTTGTTGGAGGAAGTATGCCATTAGGGGTGGGATTTGTGGTTTCAAAAGCCCATGCCAGGCCCAGTCCCTCTTATCCTACTGCTTGTGAAACAGGATGTAGAACTCTCAGCAACATCTACAGTACAAATTTTGCCATTGGGCCACCGTGCTTCCTGACAGGATGATAATAGACTAATCCTCTGAAACTGTACACAAATCCTCAATTACCTCTTTCTTTTGAAAGTGTTGACTTGGTCATAGTGTTTCCTCACAGTAATTGAACAGTAGCTAAGACAGAAGTGTTGATACTGTTTCTCAGATACCTTGATGCACTGCTCAATTACCAGACAATGCTAAAATCTTGATTACTTTCTGATTCCTTATCCCACTGGCTATTACGGTCTTCTGAAAATTCAAAGTCTATTTGGTCGAGTCTTAAATCATCCACTTGATTTTTACTTGAATGCACTAAAGAGCTAAACATCATATTATTTTAGGCAGAACTACTACTGTGTTTCATTCATTATTTAGCACACGATAATCTGATAGCTTTAATATCTGATTTTAGCCAAATATTAAAAATGAATATACAATTACTGTAATCCAATTTCAAATTTGTAACCCTTAATTTTCTATGTGGTAGAAAGTATTTTTTCACCACTTTTATTGTGGGCCTTGATTTTTGAGAAAACAAGTTTAGAGCAAACACTTTAAATTCCAGAACAATTATTGGGCATTTCAGAGTATAGTCTTTAGGGAGAAATTCTATGTACTAGAATTCCAAACAATGTAATAACTTTGTGACGGTTCTCTCATCTATAAAATGGGCTTCCAAACTATATTGAATTGCAGTTAAGATCAATTTAAATAATTTGCTTCAATCATCTTATATAGTCTAGTAAATATGAGCCTCCTTCAGCATTATGAATTACATGAGACCTTCTTATTTTAGGCTGCCTTTAAAGTCATCATTCAAACTATTTATCAGATTCTAGAGTAGCTGGGGTGTATTAATACACAAACTTACACCAATTTTTAAACAACATTTTGCCAGAGATGCCAAACAATATTTATACAACACATGTTAGAAATACTACTATAACTCATGGGAATGATAATATTGGTAAAAGCAATGTTTCTTTCAATGTAGGTGTAGAATTCAAACCTCACTGTACATGACTTATGTAAGATATTCCGTTATAAATAGTCATGAATCTCTGTTGTTTCTTAATAATTTTATTCATTAATCAATGTGGTCCTTCTCCACAAAACACACCAGCCTTATTCAGCCTTCTCATTAGAATTATAAAGTTCTAAAAAAAAAAAAAGAGGGGGGAGTATCAAAAAACACAACATAGAATTTCATTTTGCTTACCTTGGAATTGAAACTTAGTCCTTTCTTTTAAATTAGTTTCTAAAATCTTGGTATGTTACAGTTCATCTAACATTATAAATTTGTTTCCCTCACACCTGAATTTCTCCTATTAACTAGTGGGAGCATTTAAATTTTCAACATTTAAAAGTAAAAAGGATAATTATAGTGGTTTTGTATAAATAAAATACCACTATAGATAATGTTTCTTTTGAGAGCAGTTTTAAGTTTGCCATAAAATTAAAAAGTTATAAACATGTTCTCTCTCTCTCTCTCTCTCTCTCTCTCTCTCTCTCTCTCTCTCTCTCTCCATATATATATGAGAGACAGTGATATGGAGAGAGAGAGAGAAAGGGAGAGAGAGAGATCAAGTTTGAATGCCATGGGTGCCTCATCATGCATCTTTATAATCGAAAATAGTTCAGCGTCTTTATTATTCACTTTTCCTTCATTATATCCTCTGGAGCACTGCTGTCCTGCTGCTCTATGAAGCACCATTTCTCAATTTCACTTCCTTTTTCATCTCGCAAGAGAATTACTCTTTAAATAATCTCTGCTCATTGTAGAATATTAACCTGCTCTTTTTAACTGTTCTCTCCCATGTCTCTCTTCAGGTGTCATTGTTCTGAAGTATCTTCAGGTGAGTATGTGATTCCTTGTCACTTCATTCCTTGTCTCACTTCCGAATTTAAAACAAACAAACAAACAAACAAAAACAGATGCTCATTGTCACATTTTATGTGCTAACCACTGTCTTTAATTAAAATTATGAAATATTATGATTTTGAAGGATATTCACCTTACAAAGGCCTCCAGTTGTTATGCGATCTTATATTTTCAGTTGTCTGGATCTTTCCTTTTACTTCACCTTTCGGATACGAATAGGCCTTGAAACAGACAGAGAGACAAGAAGTGAGCAAGCACAGGAAAACATCATTTGTTCTGGGAAGCTTTCTAATTTTAGATTCAAAAGTTACAGGAACCAGACAAAAGAAAAAAAATATAGCGTGTAGACAGGAAAAGCAAACACAAAACCCAAATCAGTTAGAGTTAGAAAAAGTAGTTTCAGCCATGAGATGTCACTGTTTAAATACTTATTGTATGTGTGCAAGGGACCAAGCTCCCATTTAACCTGGTGATTTGTGTATGCATGAAATTGGCACAATTAGTTCAAATCAACAGCCTAGAGTCATTATGAAGCTGGCTGTTTTTCTTTCTTTGATTTCAATATTATTGATTAAAATAACAAATTAAAATGAATGTGAAGAGGCCTGTGAATGTGGTTAAACACAGCAGGAAATACAGTAGCATTGAGTCATCAGAAAAGGCATTTAAATGCTGTTCTTGGAAGTATGAATGCATCAAATTATTCTTGGCAGTAATTGATTACTTGCAATAGATAATTATTAATATTATACATAATCGCTCAAGTTAGTCTGTAATTTTCAAAGTTTAGGTCACAATCAAGTAGAACAAGAATATTATGGATAGGGATGCATTTCAATGAAACAAGAAGAGATTTCTCTTTTAAAAATAACTCTATTCATCAATATCCAACCTTGAAGTGTTAAATGTAAATAAATTTTCTTATCAGAGAGTATAATACTCAAAAAATACTAAAAATTTTGTGATTAAGCACATGATTTGGACCAGTCAAATAAAAATATTTCGCATTTTAATAAATAACCTTTGCCAGTTGGTCTCACTGTGATCCTTTAATACATTTCCTTGTGTTGTGGGGAGCCCCAACCATTTTGCTGCTACTTCATAGCTGTAATTTTGCTACTGTTATGAATTGTAATGTAAAAATCTGATATGCAGAGTATCTGACATGTGACTCCAATGGGAGTCATGACCAGCAGGTTGAGTACCATTGCTTTATACAGAGGTTAATTTCTAAATTTATTTTTCTACACTATTAATTGAAACAAATGTAAATAGAGTCCAATGAAACACAAAATTGACACAATTTAATACCTTCCCAAGAATTAAAATATGTTAGAATGGTATGTTATGTGTGCTTGATTCAGCCATTGAAAATGATTTGTATCTTAAGAGTAGGATCCCAAATATAAAAAATTAAATGAAACAATAATATAGAAATTAAATAACAGGAAGATATATAATATAAAATATCCTAATTTTTGTTGAATTTTCATTATATGCTCACTGATTACATTATCCCAAATGATTTTTAAATTGATCCTTTCTTCAGGTCCATTTAAAATATTTTAATATGAAACAAAAGTTCATCTGAAGTTGCAACTTTGGTATATAGTTACATTTTCCTGACATACATTAGAATACATATATACCTCTGAATTTTAAAATGTGTCTGCATATCATACAAAATGATCTCATGCAACTAGTTCTGAGAGTAAAAGTATAATTCTATATAAACTTATTTCCACATACTCAAAAAAAAAGTAAAATCACTCTCAATGAATAATAGGTTGATTTTTTTATTATAATCTTGGTGGACACATTATGTTTTGATTTTAATGTCTGATAATTTTAGAGAACTTTCAACTTGTGCCAAAGAGAATTAATTGGGTATATTATGAAAGCTCTCCACTATTCATGATTGTCCTTTTCTTTGTGAACAAGTTTTAGTGCTCTAATTCCTATTATTATTCAGCATGTAAGTATTATTCACTGCTGATGCTGTTGTCATACTTACAAATAATTTTAATTTGTATAAATGAAAATTCATGTGCTTTACTTGCTTTACAATATTAATCCAGTTATCTATCTCCTGCAAAGTCTTGCCATGTACACCCAAACTTATAGTAAACTTACAGTGAACAAAAGAGTTTATTGGAGTTACGGGTGGCAGCATCAGTGCCAATTTTTAACCAAAAAGTCACTGTCTAAAGTTGTGACCACACCTGAAGCCTGCATCACTGGAAATCTACATTTATGGAACTTTAAGGTTCCAATGTATTCCAACATCCTCCTTGACCATGTGTAGCTGAATGGTGGAGTGGGAATAAATTGTCTTTGTTAGTTTTCTAGTTTTCTATTGCCTTGACAAAACACTGTGACCAAAAAAATTTATTAAATAAAAAACGAACAAATAAACACAAACCAAAACAGCAAGAAGAACCATTTGTTTTGGGGGCTTATTATCCCAAAGGGTTAGAGTACATGACCAGTGTGGCAAAAGGCAAGCAATCACGGAACTGAAGTAGTAACTCAGGCTTGCATATGATCCACAAGCATGAAACAGAGAGGTAACAGGGAACTGGGTGTGCTTTTGAAATCTCAAAGTGAATTCTCAGTGCCTCGCCTCCTCCACACAAGGGCACTGCTGCTAATCCTTCCCAAACAGTTCCATCAACTGGGAACAAGCACTAAATATATTAAGCTAGGGGGGCAATTTTCACTCAAATCACAACATTCCATTCCCTAGCCCACATGGGGTTGAACCCATATCACAACATGAAATATATTTAATCCAACATCAAAAGTCCCCAAGTCTTTCACAGTCTTACTCCAGTTTTAAAATTCCAAAGTATTTTCTCAGACTCAAGGCAGTCTCTTAATTGTAACTCCCAAAACTTAAAAAGAAAATCACGTGCTTCCAATATACAATGTCACTAAATATATATCGCTATTCCAAGAGAGATGAATTTGTGTACATTGAGAAAATACTGACCAAAGCAAGACACAATTTCAGCAGGACAAAATTTAAAATATGTAACTCTCCAGGTCCTACGACAAAAGGTTAAATATTTCTACCCTTCCAGCTTTGTTAAATGCAACACATTTCTCTCTTTGGTATTTCTGGTCTATCTGCTCTGGCAAACCCAAACTCCTAAAGTCTCCAACACAGTCCTGAACTTCACAGCTTCACTCAATAGCCTTTGCAGACATCTGTGAAGGAACGACCCTATCACAAGCCTGGTCTCAGTCTCTGATGAACTGTGGAGGAGGAGTGAATAACCCTTTTACTCCTGTATCCTTAAAGACTCTAAAGACAGAACCACATGGTGGATACTGATGCCTGCATGGGATGGAAAGTGGCTCCTCCTTGAATTAATTGCATTTGCAAGTAAGCTTTGATTTGTTGTTGCTCTTTAGGAAAAGATGATTCTTCAGGCTTTTCACAAGTTGTAGAATTGGTAGGGTAGAGTCTCATCCTGAGGACATCATTCTCTTTATTCTAACCTCTATCTCTTTCAGCTTATACCAAGGCTTCAGTTTTAAATGACCTGGTGTATATTTTCTCCTCAAGTTGTACGTTTTGTATTTCATTTTGACCCACTTGCTACTGTTTCCTTGTAGATCTGAATGAGAGGAATTGCTAAAAAAAACCACATGGCAGAGTAAACATTAAGCTGTCTTAAAATCTCCTCTGCAAATAAAATTAGTTCCAACCTTTTCAATAGTCCCATGAAAATTCTTAGGACAAAGCTAAAAAAATTATAGATGTTTAGCCAAAATATCACAAGAATGTTCCCTAGCCCCATTGCTGATGTTCTTCTCTGAAACCCCTTGAACTGCCTCCAGTCTGCATTGTTCACAGCCCTACACTCTACAAAGCTCCTCCTAGGATGGCTCATTAAGCCACACTTAGAGCAATCAGCTGCTTTTGTAGTTCAAAGTCCCAGAGTCTTGTTAATAAATAAAGTTGCCTGGGGGTCAGAGCTAATAGCAAGCCATTTAGCAGAAGTCTGGCAGTGGTAGCACACAGCCTTAATCTGATCGCATAGCAGGCAGAGTCTGTGTGTTCAAGGACACAGCCAGCTTGGTGACACGTGCCTTTAATCCAAGTACCAACCATAGAGACCTGGAGGTTTATGTAGACAGGCAGTGACGAAGAAGTCATGTGGTTGGGTTTAGAACCAATGAGAAGGCAGAACAGAAAGTCAATAAAAATACAGACACATAGGAAGTAGCTCTCTTTCTGAGGGGAAGGACTGCAGCAGCTGGTAAGCTAAAGACTACTCGCTAGTGCCCTGACCTCTCGGGCTTTTAACTCTTTATTTGGCTCTGTGTTTCTTATTTAATAAGACTGTTTAGAATTACATCTACAGAGTCTTCCACATTCCTCCAAATGAAAAACAGCATGATGGGTCCTGCCACAGCAATAGCCCACTCCCAGACACCAACGTCTGTCATAGTTGATTGTCTATTGCCGTGACAATACACTATGACCAATGTAACTTATAAAAGAAAGAGTTAAGTTGTAGACTCACAGTTCCAGAGGGTTAGAATCCATGATCCTCTTTTCAGGGACCTTGGCAAAAGGCAGTTATGCGTGGCATTAAAGTCGTAGTTGAGAGCTTACATTTATGATTCACAAACATGAAGTAAAGAGCTAACTAGAAACAATGTGGGCTTTTTAAAACTCAAAACCTGAAGCGTGATCCTAATTACTCTTAACAATAAAAACTCAGAGTCAGATATTTGGGTGAAAGCTGAAAGATCAGAGAAGCAGAGCAGCCAGCCACTAGAAACTTCTTACAACTCTTCGAAATCTCAGACTAAGACTGAATGGGACAGGTCCTGTCTCTACCTATTTTAAATTCCTGTTTCTACCTCCCTAGTGCTGGGATTAAAGGTATGTGCCACCATTGCCTGGATCTGTGTCTCATTTAGACTGGTTCAATATCATATAGTCTAGAATAGCTGTGAACTCCTGATCTTCCTGCTTTCTCCTCCCAAGTGCTGGGATTACAGGTATGTGCCACCACTGCCTGGCCTCTATGGTTAACTAATGGCTCTGCCCTCTGATCTCCAGGCAAGCTTTATTTGTCAGAACACAAACAAAATATCACACATCAAAATCCCTCTCTCAGTGACACGTCTCCAACAGCTAGTAATCTTCTCAAATAGTTCCACCAATTAAGGGATTCAAATATATGAGCATATAAGGGCCATTCTCATTCAAACAACCACAACACTTGTTCATGGAATCTCAAGTGAGGATCTAATGACACTCCTCCTAACCCTCAGGAAGAAATGCCAAATTTGCATTCCCGTACACCTAGCTATGACTGTATTCTTACATTTTTTTTGTTGTTGCCCATGACTTCTGTGCCAGCACACAGCAATCCCTGCTGCAAAACTGCATGTAGTCAAGTTAGGTCTGGAGAATTAGTTTCCTTACAGAAATTTTTAATAAGTTTGGTGTTTACAAATGCATGTACTCAAACTACAAATACAATCAGGAAATATATTTCTTACACATTATTTTCTATATAATTCTAAGCACACAACTCTGCCAAAATTCATGTATAGAATTATAGGTTACTTTTATATCCTGTAATGTTTGGGTATCATAGAATTTCAGACTTATTACAAACATTATTTTGCGTACCTTCCAATATTTTGTAAAAGGTTTTACAACATTAACAACAGCTTGATTACTGAATCAATAACTCTACTATCATTCATTTGTAGAAGTATCCCACAGTAGTTTAAAACGGTAAAAAAAATATATTTTTCTAGTTCTAGGTTATTGTAAATAAATACATTCTAATATATCATTGTCAAATTCTGTGACTAGATTTGTTATTATTTTTTATGACAAATACCTTTAGTAGGGTTTGCTAGGTGATATTGTAATCATGTTCAATGCTATAAAAAGTTACCTAAGAGAAGGTAAGGTCTCCCTTGGGGAGTCAACAAAGGAGAGTGGGATGGGGGAATGGAGGGGATAGGGGATGGGAGAAGGGGAGGGAGGGGGAACTGGGGTTGGTATGGAAAATGAAAAAAAAACTTCTAAAAAATAAATAAAAACAAGCTACCTAATAATTTTTCTAATATGTTTTGACCATGTTGTACCTATATCATCAACAATATTGATATTGGTTAATGTTAGGGTTCAGTAGGTTCCCAAAAAGGTTTTCATGTTCTTGTACTCTAGAACAAAGTGTTGAACAGAAAAACACAGGTTTTACAAAGGAAAGAATGCTTATTAAGAAAATACACACTTACAAAGAATTAGCAGAGACAATGTAAAATGATAGTTTAGCAGCTCAAACTGTACAGGTACACAAATGACTTGTGATTTCATGGCATTTATTGCTGTCTTTGGAGATCATTAGCATAACATGGGTACAGGGCTCATTATAATAATATAGGCCTTTCCACTCTTGCTCTGCTAATGTGTTTCTACACACAACTTCATACATTACTTGTCTCTTTAATTTATTAAATTTCCTGCCAATGAATCGTGCTTTCCTATTTATAATGATCTTTAGGCCACTTTCAGAAATTCTGGGGTGGCTCTGTATCTGTGTCAATGACTTCATAAGGTTCCGGTCAGCCATACATATGTCATGTATTTAGTATTTAAAAATAACTGTTAATAAAACCATCCTATCTTAAAGCTTTACCTAGTGCTCAATTCTTTCAAATATTTTTATTATTTTTAATTTAATAATGTTAGAGAAACACTTTATCATTGATACTTGAAAAGTCTAATTTAATGACAAGTAGAAAAATCTAAATTATCTGTGTAACTGAACAAAGAAAGGACATGATGAAGAACAAGACAGAAATGTTAGATTACGTTGTAGTCAGAAGTTTTCTTGTGTCCCAACTGTCCTGCAGCTGCTGGGACACGTAAACAAACAGAGGCTTATAATACTTACAAACTGTATGGCCTAATGGCTCAGGCTTCTCGCTAGCTAACTCCTATAACTTAATCCATTTCTATTAATTTATAAATTGCCACATGGCTGTTGCTTACCAGTACTTTCACATCTTACTTTTTGTCGTGGCAGCTGGTGTCTCCTCTCTGCCTCTCCTTTTCTTGTCCCTGTCCTGGATTACCAGCCTTCCTCTAAGCTTCCTTGTCACAGGCCAAAGCAGTCCATTTATTAACCAATGGGAACAACATATATTCACCACATACAGAAAGACATCCCCCAGCACTTCCCCTTTTCTATTTAATCAAAAATGAAGGTTTTAGCTTTAATATAGTAAAATTATATATAACAAACTGTTATCAAGCAAGAATTATAGTTACAATATCTGGTGTATTTGTAATTGGGAAAATTAAAGAAAATATTTTATCACCTATCCTATATTTGTGAGTCTAAAGTTTCATATCTAATCAATCTTTTATCATAACCAAGGAAAATTATAATTATTCCTATCTAGTCTTCAACTGTAGCCCACTCCTTGGCTGTGACCCTGGAGGGGCAGTTCTCCCCCAGTCCTTGCCCAATTCAGGCATACTCTGAGCTCCACAAAGCCCCAAAATGGCTCTCTACAGCTCTGTACCACAAAGTCTCCACCCTGAGAATCCCTGCACAGAGGCTGTCCTGGAACCCACCAAGCATCCAGGGCACAGTGTCCATGGCAAGCCGAGTGCCACTCTGCACCATAACAATGAGCACACCGTATTACATCACATTCTTGTATTAACCTAGAATAAGTGCCATTATTTCTACTTTGTAAAATATTGTAAGATCTGCTTTTTCATTCTCCATGGTTTTGAAAAGGTTTTGAAAATACATTAATATATGTCTATAAGCATATGGTCTACCTGATTTCATAATTGCTGTGAAGAGTAGAATAAATTATCCAACTTCAATTAAATCTGTCAGTGGAATTTTTTCACTCATAGTAAAATATGCTATAAAACTTCAGTTCTTATTTAATTTATAATAAGTTAAACAAAACTGATTAACTAGGAGTTCTTAGATATAAGTATAGTTAAAATGAATTAGCTGTCATTCCATTCTTTTATATACTACAATGCTTATGCTTATTTTTTTCATTTTTTACACCTAATTCTTTTTAATACATTTATTTTAATTAAAATATAATTTCATAATTTCTTCCTCCCCTTTCCTCTCAATAATTGCTCCCATTTCCCTACATCCAACCATTCTCTTACCTCCTATTACTCCCTATCAAGTTCACGGCCTCTTTCTCTGATTGTTATGGTTACCCATATGTATAAATGTGTAAATATATTAACATCAAGTGCTGAGTTTTTTAGTGTTGTTTGTATGCACATGATGACAGAGCTGACCAGTTGGTTATAGGACACTCAATTCAAGGGCTCTTCCCAGGGAAAAACTAGTTCTTTCTCTCTCAGTAGTCCTTAACTAGGACTATAGTTCTTTATCTAGGGGTAGGGCCCTTGAAGTTTCTCTCTTCTCCATTCCCATGTCTATTTAGTGGAGTCATTCATTGTCCTGGTTTTGTTTATGCAACCAAATTGTTGTAGTAGCATGTGTATAACTTTCCTGTCACTTTAGGATACACAAACTGACAGCAGACTTCCCTGTCCTCTGGCTCTTAAATATTTCCTTCTTCCACCACCTTTTCTGTTATGGTCCCTGAGACTTATCTATTGGAGCAGTGTTTTGGAATTATCTTTTGGGCTGGGCACCTTATGGTCAGTGGTTTTCTATATTTTGTCATATTCTGATTTTCTGTCCATTGTAAAGAGAAGCTTCTTTGACAAGGATTGGAAGATACACTTTTCTACAGGTATAGGATAAGTGTTTAGAATGCAGTTAAGAAATATACTGGCCTAACAAAGTGATGGTAGTAGGTTATTCTACAATGACATTTACTGAACATTCTACCCAACAGTAAAGAAATCATATTATTCATAGCAGAATATGGAACTTACCTCAACCTCGATCTCATATTAGGATATAAAGCAAGTGTCAAATACATAAGATAATGAAATAACATCTTTTATTCCAGTTTACCACAATTAAATGAAGCTGGATATTAACAGCAATAGAATTTAAAGAATAAGCAATTTACTACCTAATGATAATTAAGTCAAGGAAATAACACAAGAAGAAAAATTTAAAATTTCCAAAATTGAAAGAAAATTAAATAACAAATACCAAAACCTATGATACATAATGAAGGCAGTACTAAGAGAACTAAGTCCTTACATCAGAAAATTTGATAGACTTTACCTTAGTAACTTAATGATGTTCCTGAAGGGCTTAGAACAAACAACATCCCTCAAACACTCCAAACAATTCATGCAAAGAGATAAACAAAATCAGGGCTGAAATTAATGAAATACAGATTTTAAAAAAAAAAGTGAGAAAAAAAAAGACCTGGAAACAATGAAAGGAATAATTGGTTCTTTGAATAGATTAACAAGATTGACAAACCTTTAGACAAATTAACCAAAACAAAGAGAGAAAGAGGTTCTAAGTCAATAAAATTCAGATGAAATGGAGATACTACAACAGACCCTGAGGAAATTCAGAGAAACAAAAGGCATGCTTTAAAAATGTATAATCGAAGCCGGGCGTTGGTGGCGCACGCCTTTAATCCCAGCACTCGGGAGGCAGAGGCAGGCGGATCTTTGTGAGTTCGAGGCCAGCCTGGGCTACCAAGTGAGCTCCAGGAAAGGCGCAAAGCTATACAGAGAAACCCTGTCTCAAAAAACCAAAAAAAAAAAAAAAAAAAGTATAATCGAGCCCTTTGATACAACATGGCCATGTTGGGGACTGGGGTGTCCATAGATGTTCAGAAGCCACATTGAATCACAGCTTTTCTGATCTGTAGCCAGTGGCAACTTCATCCAGATCCTAGACCCCAACTGTTCCAGGTATGTTCTCCTCAAAGGAGACTGGTCTTTCATGGGTGGCCACTCTGGGCACCCAAAGCAAAGCTCATTTCAAAGAAAATGAAGCTAAAGGAGAAGCTTGCAAGAACAATCACACTGCTGCCACAGGAAAGGGACACTGGATAACAGGCATGAAATCACATGGAACAAATGAAGCAAGGAAGGAATGACCATTTACAGGAAGAAATGAAGCAGAAAAACACACTTGAACCCTAAGGAACTACACTGCAGATCTCACTTTAAATCAATAAAAACCAACTCCTGTCCCACTTTCCCAGGCTTGCTCTGGCTTTCTTTCTGGTCACCTGGTTGCTTTATGCCAGAGATAATAAAATCCTTTATGTCCCTAATAAGTCTTCACAGCAGAAGAGCTCAGCTACCAAGAACGACTTAAACTCACTACTGGGAGACTTGGCTCAGGGGCTTTATTCCTTGTTCTGTTCCAGTTGAGACACCTGTGGTACTGGCTTTATTATCCTTCCCCATTAATGGAGAACAAACCCAGAACCTTGCAAAAGTTAAGCAAGGACTGTACCTCCTTGTGGCTTAGCTTTACTCTAGGATTTTCATCTCCCCCCACGCTCTGTCCAAAGCAATGGAGGCAGTAGGCTTCTTGGTTTTGTCAATATATTTGATTCACTAGCAGCCTATACACTTAGTCATGTATAGTTGCAATTCAATGAAAGTTTTGATGAAAAAGAAAAAATTAAATATATATTCCACAAGACTGGAAAATCTGAAAGAAATGAATGAATTTCTAGATACATATATCCTACCAAAATCAAGCCAATGTAAACTAAATAATTTAAATGGGTATGCAATCACCAGTGAGATAGAAGAAACAATTAAAATATACCAAGCAAAAAACCAGCTCAAGTGAAAATGGATTCAGAGTAGAATTCTATCAGATCTTAAAGAAGAACTACCATAAATACTCATTAAATTATTCCATAACATAGAAATGGAAGGAATACTTCTAAATTATTTTAAGAATCCAATATTATGCTGATACCAAAACTAGATAAAGACCCAACAAAGAGCAGGGAGAGAGAGCAAATTATGTCAATATGTAAGTCAATATAGGCCAGTATTTCTGATGAACATAAACACAGAAATCCTCATTCAAATACTTGTAATTTGAGTTCAGGAACATATCCAGAAGATCATCCATTATGATAAAGTCAACTTATCAAAAACTGAAGGGATAGCACAATATATGTAAATCAAAAAATTCAATAAAATACATAAGGCTTAAGAGCAGAAATAGCATGAGCATCTCATTAGATGCCACAGAGATCTTTGGCCAAATCCAATATTTCTTCAAGATAAACATTGTAGTTAATCTAGGGATAAATCTGACTTATCTTGAATCTTAATTTAATTAAGACAGTGTTCAATAACATCATGCTAAATGGAGAAAAACTCAAACCATTTCACTACAATATAGAGGTGTACACACTTTCTTCTCCACTGCAATACAGTACTTGACAACTTACCTCAAATAATAAGTCAAGAGATGATAAAAAGTGCACATATATGAATAGTAGAAGTAAAATCATCCTTATTTGTAGATTATATGAATCTATGTATCAAAACACTAAAGGCTCTACCAATAAATTTCATGAACATGTTCATCAGAGTAGCAGGAAACAAAAATGTCACTCAAAAATATCATTAACTTTCCAATATAATAACAACAAACCTAGCAAGAAAATTATCAGTGACACTATTCCATTCACAAAAGCCTCAGAAAGTATCTGGAGATGAATCGAAATCAAGGACATGAAAGACTTACACAATAAAACCTTTAAGACATTGAAGATATAAGTTGAGAGGATACTAGCAGGTGAAATATCCTCCCATGTTTATGGATAAGTATGATTAATATTATGAAAGTGCCCATATTGCCTAAAACAATTCACAGACTCAGTGCAATGCCTGTCAAAATTACAAAGCAATTCTCCATAGAAATTTAAAAAAAAATCTTAAAATTAGCATGAAAATACAAAACCCCAGGATATTCAAAATAATCCTGAACAATAAAATCACTACCACTGGTATCACCGTCCTTAACTCCAAGTTATACTAAAGAGCTATTATATCAGAACTAACCTGGTACTGGCAGGCAAACATCCTCACTGGGTATTCATACAATCCATATCCATACCATCACCTTATTTTTGCAAAAGATTCCAAAAACAAACATAGGTAGAAAACACAGCATCTTCAACAAATGATGCTTGTCAAACAAAGAAGCTACATGTAGCTTCTTGCATTGTTAAGATACGCAGTTTCTCAGCCAACCCCAGATCGGCTGGCTCTTACACTTTCTGACACGTTCCTCTGCAGTGTTCCTTAAGCTTTAGGTGTGGGAGTTATATTGAAAAGTATCCTTTGGAGGGAGTAAAATAAAAGGGTGAAATGATGTAATTATAGAATATCCTGAGAATAAAATGAAAAACTTTATCCTAACAAAAAATAAAAAGCTACATATGTAAAACTAAATTAGATCCTTATGTGTCACCTTGCAAAAAACTCAACTCAAAGTGAATGAAATTGTTCTGCAATACGACTTAATAACGAGTCTGATAAAGAATAAAGTGAGCCGGGCAGTGGTGGCTCATGCCTTTAATCCCAGCACTCGGGAGGCAGAGGCAGGCGGATCTCTGTGAGTTCGAGGCCAGCCTGGGCTACCAAGTGAGTTCCAGGAAAGGTGCAAAGCTACACAGAGAAACCCTGTCTCGAAAAACCAAAAAAAAAAAAAAAAAAAAAAAGAATAAAGTGGAAAATATGCTCGAGCTTACAGGCACAGGAAAGGGTTTTCTAAACAGGGCCATGGTAGAACAGGCACTCAGACCAAACCCTGACAAAGGGGACCCTAGGAAACCAAAACATTTCTGTTAGTAGCAGAGACCAACAAAACGGAAAAATATTTACTAACTATAAGTCTCACAGAAGATTGTAATACAAAAGACAATCTAATATCAACTAATCAAACACTCAGTTGGAAATTGGGGCATGAAAGAAAGCAGAGATTTCTCACATGAAGTAATATATTTTTTGTTTTGTTTTGTTTTGTTTTTGACAATAGGTTCTTCTCTCATACAATCCATCCTGAAAACAATTTCCCATCCAGACCACAGTTTCCACTCCCTTCACTTCTTCAGGCTCCATCTGCTGACCTACTCTCTCCCTTGGATCCACTACCCCTTTGTCTCCATCCAGAAAAGAGCAGGCCTCCAATAGACAACAACCAAACACACACACACACACACACACACACACACACACACACACACACACACCCCAATATTTATATTTATACTGTGGTGATGTTTTATTTGTGCTCTAATAAATAAAACTTATCTGGGGATCAGAGGACAGAACAGCTACTAAATTAGACATTGAGGTCAGACAGTGGTGGCGCACATGCCGTTAATCCTATCACTCGGGAGGCAAAGATTCCTCTGGATCTCTGTGAGTTCAAGGCCACACTGGGAACAGAGCCAGGCATGGTGGCACACACCTTTAGTCCCGGAACTTGAGATCTCATGTCTTTGCTTGGAAAGGACACTTGTTTTTAATCCCAGGAAGTGATGGCAGGAAGCAGAAAGGTGTATAAGATGTGAGGACCAGGAACCAGAGGCTTTTATGCAGTTCAGCTGAGACTCTCAGGGGTGAAGACTCAGAGGCTTTTAATCTGAGGATTCATGGAAGCAGGATCAGTTGAGGAGTTAGCGAGGTGAAGTTGGCTGTGGCTTGTTCCGTTTCTCTGAACTTTCATCTTTCACCCCAATATCTGGCTCCAGGTTTTTATTAATAAGATCGTTTAGCAATTTGTGTTACAATATAAAATAAGACAAACCAAAGGCCCTGGCTAAACAGGACAACCCAATAGGAAGAAAATAGTCCCAAGAACAGACAAAAAAGTCAGAGACACACTTGATCCCCATGTTAGCATTCCCACCTAAAACACCAAGCTAACATCCGTAACATATAAGCAGAGGACCTTGTCCAGACCCACGCAAGCCCCCTGCTTGCTGCTTCAGTCTCTGTGAGCCCATATGATGATCCTTGCCTTGTTGATTCCATGGACCATGTTTTCCTGGTGTGCTCCAACCTCTCTGATTCCTACAATCTTTCCTCCACCTTTTCTGTGGGCTTTTCTAATGTCCACAGGGAGGGAACTGATGAAGATCTTCCGTTTTGACTGTCTCTCCACATAATGTCTGGCTGTAGATCTCTGCACCAGATCCCACCTGTGTCTGGAGGAAGCCTCGCTGGTCATAATTGGACAAGGAACTGACCTATTAGTATAGCAGCATATCATTTGGAATCATTTCATTAATAGCTTTTTAACTTTTGATAAGTTGTGTTTGGTTCTACTCTAAGTTTTTGGTCTATCCAGTCTCTAGTTTCTTGCCATTCAGGCAGTATAGGTTATAGCCTCTGTATTATTCAGGGTTCTCTAGAGTCTCAAGACACACAGAATGAATATATATATATATATATATATATATATATATATATATATATATATAGAGAGAGAGAGAGAGAGAGAGAGAGAGAGAGAGAGAGAGAGAGAGAGGGAAAGAGAGAGAAAGTAGGCCCCAATACTATAGAATGGATATGCTAACAAGGTGAAGTCAGGCAAGAATGAACACGCTCCCTTCCTTCTTCCATTTTCCTTATATGGGCTTCCAACAGAAGGTGTGGTCAAGACTAAAGGTGTACCTTTCCACCTCAAGATCTGGATTAAAGGCATGTGTCATCCTGCCCTAAGATGTGGATCACAAGTATACCTTCCATTTCTGGATTGTAGATCATTCCAAATATAGTCAAGTTGATAACCAAGAATAGCCATCACAGTCTCCATCTTGTGGAGTGAGCCTCAAGTTAAATCAGACATTGGTTGGCCACTCCCACAAGTTTTTTGCCACTATTGCCCAAAGATATCATGCCCAAAGACTGTAGGTCAAGGTTTTGTGGCTGGTTTGGTGTCCAAGTTTTTCATTTCCATACTTGTGGAGTACCTTCCTGTGCTCAAGAGATTAGAAGGAAGAGGTAAAGTCTCCATGTAGTCACTAGCTCAATCTCTCTCTATTCAATGAGATGTGTGGATGTTGTCCTCAGCAATGGGGGACACATTGCCTGTTTTCAGAGAGTGACCATCTGTCCTAGCATCAGCCTGGGTTATTTAGGGATCTCCAAGAGACCCTGTTGGCCAAGGACTCAACTGCATGCAACCCAGTCCCCACACTGAAAGTCTTGCCTGGTTGGAAAAGAAGACCAGTTCAGACTCTATTTCCTCCATTATTAGGATTCCTCACTAGGGTCCCCCTCATGAATTCCAGGAAGTTTCCACTACACTAGGTTTCCACAGAGTCCCCCAAATGCCCCTGAATCTCAGTTGTCTCTCTCCATACTCTCTCTGCCCATCCTTTACCCCCTATCCCTCCTACTTCTTTCCCAACCCATCTCCAGTCCAGTGTTCAACAACCTTAGTTGTCAGAGAACTGTATTTTAAAAGTACTTTAGATTTCATTTTAGCCCAACATATTCACTTTCTGTGAGAATGCAAACTGGTAAAATTGATTTGGAGAACAGTGTACAGGTTCATTAAAAATTTGAAAGTAGATTTATCACATGATCCATCTATATCACTCTTTGGCATATACTCAAATGACTACATTTTGTCACATGGATATTTGCATGTTCATTGATTCTCTATTCATAATAGCTACAAATTGGAAAAAGTCAGATGTCCATAAACTAATAAATGGATAGTGAAATATGTTGAATTTATACAATGGAATATTTTTAGGTTTCAAGGAAAACGTATTTTCATGTCTATTGGTAAATGGAGGGAGCCAGATATAATCATCCAAATAAGTTAACTCAAATTCAAAAGAACAAAAACTGCATTTTTTCTCTTATAAGTGATAGTTAGCTTTTAAGCTTTATAGGTGTCTGTTTCATTTATAATATCCACATACATTAGGTAGGCCTGAAGGGACCAAGGGTGAGACAAGTATTTTCCAAGGAAAGGGAAAAGAGGAAGTTGTGTTACGAAGGGATAAAAGTGAATTGTCAGAGGCATATGTGTGGGAATGGGGAGAGTCATAAAGCCAGAGCAGCTGCTTGAGAAAGATCCAGCCACATGATGGTTGCTGTGCCACCTTTGATTTTCATCTCCACCTGTTGCATACTTGAGAGACTTTTAAGATTTGTACAATTTGGGGATATTAGATTGATTTTCTTATGAATCACATGGCTTCTCTCAGAAGTACTGCCTGTAACTTTTCCAAGGAAAGTCCTGAACATACTACCCCTCCTGCTTTTGGGTGATATCCTTATCTATTTGAAGGTCTTCCTTATGCCTTGGAGGTTGTGACACAGATAAGGAAGTCAGGGGTTTCTTTATGAAGCTATGAGACATTTTGAAACATCTGTCCCTGTACTTACTCAGAAACAAGATAATCAAAACGAAGTAAACTTAAAATGGTCAATGAGTTTCGGGGGGCTAGAGGCATTGGCCACAGATCAGATTACAAGCTTCTTCTCACTCAGGCGACTACATGGTGTATACAACAACAAAGTTAGATTGGCTGGAGTTACCTCTGCCCTACACAGAGACTTACTGATAAACAAAGAATGATGTAAAAAGATATAAGAATGAAATATCAGGGCCTCCCTTTCTTAGAAAAGTTAGCACATGCAGAGTCTCTGTGGTGTCATATGACCAAGGAACAAGAGAATGCCAGCATTAGACATATAAAAAATTCTATACATATATGAAATGTAACCATTGTATTATGCCAGAATTTAAATAATAACTGCAGTTGCTTTGGCCTGAGGATTTTTCTTGTGCACTCTGACCATGAAGAGTCAATAATACACTGCTTGGGACATAGTAATCTGCCTGGACTGACTTGAAGATTTTTGTTTTGGTTTAGCATGCTTGAAATCATAAAAGATACTAGCCTGAGAACATGTTGTCATATGTCTTTAAATTCTTAAAAACTGGGTTATTGGGTTAATGAGTAAAAATGGTTATAAAAGATAACTGTTTATGACTGATGATTAAACTTGAGGAAAATGATTATAAAAGATGATTCTGTTCTGTCATGGTTTATCAATGATGACTAAAAGATATGCAAAGGAAGTGAAACACATGCCCAAACCCAAAAATGATATGATCTATATTTTGGAACAACATGAATCTATCCCCACTTACTAAATTCTGCATAAACAAAGATGCACTCTGGCTGCTACTCAGTCAGGCCGCAAGATTCTGACTGCCAGCATGGCCTGGCTCACCTCCTTTCCTCGCCAACTCCTCACATCCTCTGGTGGGACCTGTCCACAGCTGGGGATGGCTTCCGGCAGTAAATATGATAGGGATATTAAACAGTGTTGGTGAATTTGTGGAAGTAGTGACTTGAGCAACAGCTGAGACTCACAATTAGATCAAAGGGCTGAAGGCAGAGAGAAAGCAGTGAGAATGGGTGAGGTTTTTTAAATCTCAGAGGCGGCTGCAAGTGACACACAAGGTCACTCCAAGTGACCTCTAATGTAGCCATACCTCCTAATTCTTCTGAAACAGCTTTACCAACTAGAGGCCAAATATTCAAATATATAAACACATGGGGGCCATTCCCGTTCAAACCATGACACTCTGTTTGCAAAAATCCTACTTATTCTATTTTTTTGTTAAGTAAGATTAATTCTCTTCCTATCCCTCTGTATCTCTCACTAAAATTTCCCTGAGAAGTTTTTTTTTGAACACTGTAAAGTTATCATCATACTGTTTTAAATTTAATACAAAATATATTATGTGCTGATGCCATTGAACATTTTCATTTATTCACGGCTAATGTGTATTTTATTAATTTTTGCTGTTCTTCAGCATGGATGATTCAGATTCTTTAGTTTACTTTTTAGCTTTTAAAGCTTTAGTATATAAACTGAGTTACATATTTAAATGAATATTTTTTCTCTCAAAGAAGATACAATGTTCATATATGTTCAACTACCATAATCATTATTGGTTTTTCTTACTTAGTTTCATTAATCTATGGAGGAAAAGTAAAAGTTACCAAATAAAAATGATACCTCTGCATGGAGCTGGAATAATAACCTATAAAAATGAAAGGAGTGTTAATAACAAAAGAGAACAATATTAATGAAAGAAACTGATGCTCAAATTTCATTTTCTAAACAACTTTAACCTTTACATCCACTATCCTTACAAAAATATAAGTACATAGAATGCCTATACTACTTTGCAATAATTTCAAGCAAACTGGATTATATTTTACACATCTTTTAAAATTGTATTTTCATCTATATTGGCAATCAAATATTTACAAAAATAAAATATTTACCGTAGACAAACGTTCAAAAAGAATATGTGCCTTTTCAACTTCAGAGAACTTTCTGGAAATAATATGCAGTTTGATAGAAGTTGATTATGAAGAAAGCAGTCTTTTCAATTGTGATTCATTTTTCAAGATGAAAACACATCATCACATATATAAAAGAAGATGAGTGCACAAAGAAATCAAAACATTGAACAGAAAGAAAATTTTCTTCTCCGGCAGTGTGGGATTGCCTGGTTACTAGGAGTCTAGTGTTATAAACCAGTTTTCATCTAGACATTGGGCATTTGGCAGGGATTTTTGTATTCATGTTTTGACACACAGTGCATACTGACAGATTTGGGTACGCCAGAGACATAATCCAGTTTTATGTAGTTCTGGAATTTCTTTTTTCCGTTCAGTTTCCTGGCATCCTTCACTTAGGCTCCATCAGTTTGCTTGAGCACTTCCATGACAAGCCCCGTTGTGTTTGAAGATCAGCTCTGTGCCATGTTCCTGTGGTCTCCTGGAGAAAGATGTAATTCCACAACCTTGGGTCCACAGTGAGAACATCTTGTCTGTGTAACTGAAACAACAGAAAATTCTCTGTTGGGGAAAAGGAACGAGTGGGCAAAATAAAGAGGAATGCAGTTTTTCTTTAACAGTGAGACAACTGCTACACTCAGTTGTATACAACTCCCAGTACAGTCCTTCTTTATAATGTGCTGAGAGCAACAGTGAGCGTTCCTTGTACATATGATTGCCTAGCATTACTGTCTCATGTTGCTTTATTACCATAATAAACGTGTGAATCATAGTAACTAACTCAGTAGGGTTCCTATGGTGAATTCATTTTCATAACCTCCTTTGTTATCACAAAGGTGATGCAGAAGGCTGCCAAGTCAGCAGTTCCTAGTTGCTTATTAATCTTGCAGAGTACAGAGATTCAGTTAAAAGTTGAACAGATTTAATGAAACATCTTACTTATAATTACAATTGTGCTAACTGTTAATAATAATTGGGCCTCTGTGCCTATATGTCATTTTGCTTTAAAGACCTTCAGATCTTTTCAGAAGCAGAGACCCTCTTGGCAGGTATACTCTTAAAATGGCAGCCTCGCCTCACAAGTGATATTAAAAATTGGTGCAGATATGACCAACAAGTGTATAACTAGGAAATGCAAATTAAGGATATTTAGGGGCCTTATTTAAATGCCATTAAAAAGAAATCAGCATTTCAAAGTGACATGCAGCTCAATGACAGCATCTAAACTATTAGAAGTAAAAGGTAGTGAAAATTAGTTAAATTTTGTTACCATTAAATCAATGTGTATAATTGTATGTTAATGTAAATGAGCTTATCCCTCATAACACTTCCAAAAATCTTAGAAAAGGCAAAGATTCTAAATATCACCCATTCTAGTGATAAATATCTACATTCCATCGTAATCTATTTACCTTTCGTTATTACATTTGCATCCTTTTCAAGGATAGCTGTGACATAAAATTTCTGTGCCAAATAGTATGAGGAGCCATTGGGTAGCAAATAACTGCCCTTCTCTAACTGCATTTTCTGTTTTATTGACTCCCTAAAATTCTCACAAGGCAAGGATTTGAACTTCACACAAAAACTTGGAGTTTTAAGCATAATCCACCAAATAATTACCCCTTAGGTTGAGTTGTGCATGTGTGTGTGTGCTGTGTATGCCCATGTAGGCACATTGTTTTCAGGTATGTATTCCAATGTTTGCTCATTTGAAGGCAGAAGGTCCACACCAGCTACCATTTTATATTCCCCATTATTTGTTGAGGCAGGTTTTCTCACTGAGCCTTGAGCCCTCTGATTTCTGGCAGAGTCTCTAGGATCTTCCTGTCTCAACCTTTTAGCTCTGGATTACAGGTACACACCATCATGCCGGGGTTTTACATGGGTCCTGGAGAGCCTAAACTCCTGTCCCAATTCATGTCCCAGCGATCACTTTTACCACAGAATCAACTCCCTAGCCTTCACACACTTAATTTTAAGTCTTTAATGGAACAGATATAGTTGTACTTTAAATTGATAATCAAATATAGTGACAATAACATATTTGTTGTCTGTCCTTTAGAAAAAAATGTACTAAGAGTTACTCAAGGTTGTTCTTTTAATAGAACAAAGGAAGTGAACAAAAATGCTAGGTTCAAAGTGGTAAAAATATCAGATGTTCTCCTTTACTTTTGAAAAATTGGAGTTTTGAAAAACAGGGAATATGTATGTAATTATAAATTGTAATAAAGCTCATAACTGAAAATGGGGACTTCTGTAAGAGGGATAGAGTTAAAAATGAATGGTGTTTGATGCTATTTCTCTCTCACACACACACAAAAACAAAACAAAACAAAACAAAAAAACATTGTGGGTGAGACTTGATGGCTCAGAAGGCTAATATGGATGGTAAAGACTGAAGAAGATCATTTCAGGCTAAGAATATGTACAGACCAGCACTGAGTGGTCTTTCAGCATCAATAAAGTTGACTGAGTGTTTCATAAGAAGGTTGTAAATATAGGGAGAGGTGATGATCAATAATATCCTATGGTAGGTATATAATTTGAAATGTTGTTTAAACTACCTTGCAAGTTTATGAAAATATTTTGAGTGCCTGGAAAACGATAATCTTTACAAACATTATGTTAGATGTGCTATGGAGATATAATAATGTATATAAGACATGGATAGCACCAAAGCGATCAAACTGGAACCTACAATAAAAACCTAGGTGATTGATGATAATGGCTTAGACTAAGCATTCAAAATTGAGTCCTTGGGAACTATAACAATGAATTGAAGCTCTCAAATTTTATAAGGCATAAGAAATTAGTAGGAGAAAATTGTTCTTATTTATGCATTCATTATATTATTTACATCCTGTCTTATATATGTATATATGATTTCACAAAAATAAAGTAAAATAAAGATAAATATGAGGCCAATCACAGACATCAAGCCAAAAGACAAAAGGTAAACATTGTAAGTAAACACGTCCAAATAATTGCTTATTAAATTTATGGAATGTAGTAAAAGAAGGAAATACTTTTTGCAAATTTAAATGGTTAAATTTGTATTTCAGTTGCAATAAAATAATTTCTGATACTGTTTCTTAATGGAAAATTTCTTCTGATAGAATGTTCGCTGGGCAGTGGTGGCGCACGCCTTTAATCCCAGCACTCGGGAGGCAGAGCCAGGCGGATCTCTGTGAGTTCGAGGCCAGCCTGGGCTACCAAGTGAGTTCCAGGAAAGGCGCAAAGCTACACAGAAAAACCCTTTCTCGAAAAAACCAAAAAAAAAAAAAAAAAAAAAAAGAATGTTCATACAAAATATATGTCTGGAAAAAATGACCACCACAACAATGCTTCAGTAGTTACTGTGAATTATTCTGCTTAGGTAGAGGCAAATTCTTTTTGAGAACTAATCTTTGCCTTGTTTCAGCTGCTATTTCAAATGGTCATGGAATCTTAATGCAGCATTAATTCCCATTTTTAGTATGCCTCTTAGGTCATAATAAATTTAAGGAAATGATCCAATATTGAGAGAAGGTCAAGAAAAAAAAAACTTGGATAAAATCATTATTCCTAACAGTTTTCTCCAGACTGTGGTGAAGCATGGAGCTCTAGTGGAATAACTCAGCAGAAAGCTGTCTCTTAATCATGTACACAATGGCCTCGGCATCACAAAGGAAATCTGCAGTGGTGCATGAGATCTAGACAGATAAGGTTGAACAAAGATTATGTTCTCAAGGGCTCGGGTTTCAGTACAGACTCTACACTCAGCAATGTTTTGAGTTCACTGAGTATCTGTTACCTGGTTATAAAATGCTGTTAAGATTCACTGAACATAGATATTCTGGGAATTAAATGAGATGACGCATGAAAAGCATCATTACAGTGCCTGATGCATGATAAGCACCTAACACATCATGTGTATTCATTTTCCTTGTTTAAACAGAAACTAAAGCTTATTTAATGTTGCTTTCAAAAATGTAATGCTTGCAAAAAATATCAAGTAAAATTGCTGATCTGATGAAATTGGTTGGAAGTAAGACATTTATTTCACTGTGGAAGTCCCAGGAACAGGAATGTATTTTAGATAGTGACTTATAGAATACAGCCTATATGCTGATCATTTAACTGATTCTTTAGAGGAAGTCTCAGGACAAAAACAATCACTCTGTTTTTATTACTGAAGAAAAATCTGACAAAGTTTAGAGTAGCTAGGATATGGTTAAGAAGGAACAACTGTGTAAGTAATTATGACATAATAACACTTTATTCAGTTTATTGTGTAACACATGATTTCAGATCAAATCATGAGTTCAACTTTCAATATGAAAAGGAATACTATATAAATAGATATTTTGAGCATTTTCATGATCTTGGATCACTTTTCAGCTCTGAATATCTAAGAGTTCTTGCTAACAATCTGATCGGTAACTTCTCACAGATGTTTATTGTCTAGAAATCTTGTTACAGATTTCACAAGTTCATACTACTGTTAAAACTTTATGAATATTAATAAATTAACAGCAGTCAATTCAATATGAATTTTTTGAACTCTATACTTGAATATGCTTTCCTGAAATGGTAATGATTTGCTAATATAAAACTAAATAATCCATAAACATATCTGCTTATAACATTCTGCAATTGTTTTTCACGACTTAGAAATTATTTTACATTGGTGTGTGAGTGTCTTGTGTATATGTTTGCATGAATATAGAGGTTAGAGAACATCATGTAGGAATCAGTTCTCCACTTTTACCATGTTTACCCTGAGATCATGGGATGCAACAGGAAGCATAGGAGCTCTTCCGTCTCAATCATAGTTGCTTAACCATAGACTGGAATTCTTTATTCGCTTATAAAAAATAAGCCCTTTAAGACATTGTGTATAATATTTCAAAATTAAAAGCAACAGCCTCAAATTGGAGTATTTTCATCTTGGTCATGGTAAGTATGAGAATTCTTAGAAAAAAGTTATTATTTTAAAAATATTTAACTTATTTTTAAGATGGGACCTTGCCATGTAGCCAAGGATAACTTTAAATTTATAGACATCCTTCTACCTCTACTTCTCAAGAGCTAGAATTACAAACAGATCTTCAGATAAGTATAAATCACAGCTGGATTTCTTTTTTTTTTTTTTTTTTTTTTGGTTTTTTTCGAGACAGGGTTTCTCTGTGTAGCTTTGTGCCTTTCCTGGAACTCACTTGGTAGCCCAGGCTGGCCTCGAACTCACAAAGATCCGCCTGGCTCTGCCTCCCGAGTGCTGGGATTAAAGGCATGCCACCACCGCCCGGCTTCACAGCTGGATTTCTAAGCAGTCTTATTAAATAAAAAACACAGAGCCAAATGTAGTGGTGAAAGCCTTAGAGATCAGGGAAATAGTGAGAGTCACCAACCAACCTTACCTTACCAGCTCTGCAGCTTCCAAAATGCCACGAGTTCCTGTCTACCCAAGCTTTTATTGACTTGCTGTTCTGTCATCTCATTGGCTCTTAGCCCAGCTACCTCACTTCATTGTCACTGCCTATCTCTACAGACCTCCAGGTCTCTATGGTTGTTACTGGGAATAAAGATATGTGTCACCACACTTGGCTCTGTTCCCTAGTATGGCCTTGAATACACAGGGACCTGCCTGCCAAGTGATTGGATTAAGGGCGTGTGCTACCACTGCCTGACTTTTGTGTTTACTTAAAACAGCTTGCTATTTCCTCTGATCACCAAGATTACTTTGTCTGTCCCTTGTTGATCTACATTTGCTGGTTTACCCTTACCACATCTTCTGCATAATCCAGAAGGGAGGGGCATTCTGTTGCCATTGGTCCTTGAATAAATATTATTTCTAGGAACGCTCTGTTTACACTCCCTTTTCAAATGACCTTGTGCCCCACACCCAAAACATCTGACATTTTTCCTCAAAGCTTTTAATATAACCTCTCCTATCCACATATCAGCATGGTCATGTGACTCAGTATTAACTCTGTCCCTGATCCGATCCTACAAGGGTGCTCATCTTGCCTTTAACGGCCTGATGATTCCTTTATATCCTGCATTCGTGTTCTCAAAAGCCAAAGATTCAATTATTATGTGTCTAGCTTCTGAATTTGGTATCATTCTATTTACTGCTGAAAACAGCCTTTGTAAGAAATCCATGAAGGATTCTTTGGGGCCCTACATAACTTTTGCGAATGATTCAATTTTTTTTCCTGTTTCCTCAGTTCTTTCCCATACATTCATGGCTGCCATGTGGCATAGAATTAAGGTTTGGTTACTCAAACATTGTCTTTGTATATCAGTGTATTGGCCTTCTCCAAGAAGCTCATCCTGGGAAATTTTGACACCTCTAGTTCTACATTGGTGTTCTATCATTTTAGCCTCCTCCTTAAACCCCTTCATCACTGTAATTGTGCTCCAGACTCCAGGACAGCTGTTACCAATTCTTTCCAGTCCCGAGGAATACTCTTATTACAAGTTGAACATGAGTTTAACATTTACTTTACAAATGGAGAATGCATGTCATATGATACTATAGCTTCCTTAAATCTCACAATAAATTGTAATGGTTGCATCCCTATTATTCTTGCCTAGAGATGACTGGAAACAAAAATCTCTAAGGATATACCTTGACACTGAACAGAATAAAGCTATCAGATAATGGTTCAGTGTGGTTGATATGTTGTGTACCCTAATAAACTTATCTGGGGATCAGAGGAGAGAGCAGCCAGTAGATTAGATATAGAGGCCAGACATTAGTGGCACACATACCTTTAATCCTATCACTCAGGAGGCAGAGATCCATCTGGATCTCTGTGAGTTCAAGGCCACACTGAGAACAGAGTCAGGCAGTGGTGACACACGCCTTTAATCCCAGAACTTGAGATCTCATGTCTTTGTTTGGAAAGGACACATGCCTTTAATCCCAGGAAGTGATAGTAGGAAGCAGAAAGGTATATAAGGCATGAGGACCAGAAACTAGAGGCGTTTGAGCAGTTCAACTGAGAGCCTCAGGAGTGAGGACTCAGAGGCTTTCAGTCTGAGGATTCATGGAAACAAGATTGGATGAGGAGTTGGCAAGATGAGGTTGGCTGTGGCTTGTTTTATCTCTCTGATCTTTCAGCAATTCACCCCAATATCTGGCTCAGGGTTTTTGTTTTTGTTTTTTTCTGTTCAAAGAGCTTTTAAGATTCGCCTTACAATTCAGTTTTTTCAACATCTTCTTAAATGCCAACAGAAGACTAGCAACCATTCAAAAAACCAGCTTAATGCAGAATGGGACAATAATCAATTATTTACCAGAATCTTGAACAAATTTGCTCAAAGCACATAGCATAGAAATGGTTTGAATAATGTACTTAAGAGAATTAGTTTTTTTAAAAAAAAACTTTCTCCCTTTCCTGGATTAGAATTACAATGTACAAATCAAGTATGAAATTAAACATTCAACCATTGATGCTGTAACTTGGGGCATACCTGGTACTATTGTTAGCTCAAATTCTGCATGGAAATTGCCACTGACATGTAACAATAGCTTCAGATACTTTGGAGACAGCATAATTATAGTGGTATGCTGGATTTTAAGATTTTGTCTTCCAAAAGTATTTTGTTATTGGCAAAAAGAATAAGAGCCTTGGTAAATTAATTATTATGATATCCCATATGCTCTAACCAATCTAGGATCACAGACAAGAATAAAATGGGCAGATGGAAGGAATCACAGTTTGTCAGAACATTATGGGTAAAGCCCTCCGAGAGTAGAAATCGAGCCATATGTTGATGCTCATTGACCTAATGTCCACATTTTATTCAGCGAAGAAGTTTCAATCGAACAGCCAAGAGGCTGAGATTTGAGCCAAGTGAACACCCAGTTTTCATTTGGTAAGCATCATCAGATTATGACAGATCAGTCTCAATTCAAGAATCAGTAAATTAGGATTAATTTAAGATTGAAATATAAGCTCCCTTCTTATGTGTTGAATGTCTTAGCATAGTGCCCAATACTGCCAATAGTGCCCTCTACTGCCATGCTGGAAAGTGTAGTGACAGCAGATTGGTCACTACCTGAGGAAGGACTTTCATATGCTACTTCTGAATGAAGTCCAGGAAAAGTAACAGAGGTTTCCTTTTTGCACATCTCTTGTTTAGAAGTTTTATTTTAAAGATTTTCTACATTTCTTTTAAGTAATGTTATACATTCTGCACCAGGTCAAAGAGACATTTTAAGTATTTTAATGGGACAAATATTAAAATATTAGCCAAAATACTTAACACTTTAAATAGTACTTGAATTGGTGATGTGTTAAAAACTGATGTTAATAAGGTATAAAGCTCATACTATAGATTCTATATTCAAAACCAATATTGCTGCCTATTAATGACTTATAGTTTTCACTATATAATCCACTAAATGATGCTAGAATGATTTTTTACTTGAGGAAGGGAAGTTATATATAAAAAATTGAAGATTGTATTTTAAGTCAATATTTTTATATCAAATGAGCATTACACAAAATTAAAGTTTCAAGATATTTCAAATGACCTGAATGAAAAATAAATTCAAACAAAATTCACAAGAGGCAATCAGGTATGTCCTCATAGTAAGAAAATTGCACTTTGCAATCTGAAGTGGTTGGACACAAGAAAATATAGACTGGCAGAGTCAAACTCTATAGAAAGGACAACAAAGAAATTATTTTGCAAGACATACTGATTTTAAGTCTATTTCTTGTAAAGGCATTTTATGTTAAATTAATATGAAATGGAGTTTGGGAGATAGCTACTTGTAAAATTGGGTTTATAATTACATTCTGTATCAGAAACTAATTCACACCACAAAAAATACTGTAGTATTTTGCTTTGAAGTTTATTCTATGTCAAAACGCATTTTAATCTATATTGCTACAATAAATGGAAATGAAAGTGATGTCTCAGTGAAAAATATTATGTTTCATAACTTGTTTGTATTAATACAACAAATGTATCAATGAATATTAAAGTTGAAAATAGAAAAAAATACCACAATTTGTTCTTTTTCTAAAACAGAAACAGTAAATCACCCAAACACATACCTTGTTCTGTTATATATTTTAAAGGTTATGTTTATACTAGGAGCTGTGAATGAGATTAATGAGTTTTCTCAGCATAGTAAACCTCCTCCACAGAAACAGAAGCTAAATTGCAATAAATCATGGGTTTATGTTCACGTATTTATGGGTTGGGAAAGATTTAGAGTTCCTCAGTAGAAGAAACTATCCTGAAGTAAAAGCGAAAATTATGGCTTCCGTAACAAAAAGATAGATAAACTAGGGCATGCTTAAAACCATGCATTTGCTGCACTTTAATGATGTCAGTAATTTATTAAAAGTAATTATCGTGTCTGTTTCATGCTCATACTTCACTAAAAGTGAAAAAATGCTAGTGCAATATGTTAGTTACCCTCACACGATTATGTATGAAGACCAATTAAGTTAGAACTGTGATTTTTCTATATTTCTCTTAAAAATGAATACTACTTTTCTTACAAAATGTTTCTGTAATTTGTTATTATGTAATGATAATATTTGTAATAATGTTATTGCAGGTTATCTGGTTCCACATACTGACCACAAAATATCTTCTATTATCATTTCAGCAAATAACTCAACCTTACATTGGTTCCTAAATTAAAATATTTTCCTTCTGTAACCTTTAGGGATGAAATCATAACTCATCTATTTCATAAAAAGTTTGACAAAACCTTCTAGATAAACAAATCTTAAAACTCAGTTTTATATATTTGACTTGCTGTCGCATTGTCTCTTCAATTTCTGTGTCTTACAGAAAATTTAACCTGAGAGAAAGACAGAAATGAAATTCTGGCAACACTGGTCCTTTTGTCAAATTACTCATAAATGTAGCTTCATCAAAATCAATCAGTGAGGAATTCACTGTTGCAAACTGTACTGTGACCTTTCTATTTAATCTTGAAAAGAAGAGTGAACAATGGTATTTGTTACATGTTTTCCTACTGAGAACATCATGTAAATATTCTAATGCAATACAATATAGTAAGAAAAGATGTAGCATGAATCTTAAAGGTACTTACTAATAAAATCAAACCTGAGGCCAGTTATTGGGGTCAATACTGGAAGATCAGAGAAACAGAACAAGCCACAGCCTCACCTCACCAGTTCCTCACCTGATCCTGTTTCCTCAGACTGGAAGCCTCTGAGTCCTTATTGAAATGAATCTCAGCTGAACTGCTTCTCAAAAGCCTGAAAGCTTAACCAGCCTAGTTCCTGGTTTTCACGCCTTATATACCTTTCTGCTTTCTGTCCTCACTTCCTGGGATTAAATGCTCACTTTCTGGGATTAAAGGTGTGTGTCACCATGCCTGGCTGTTTCCAATGTGGCCTTGAACTCACAGAGATCCAGAGGGATTTCTGCCTCTGGAATGCTAGGATTAAAGGCGTATGCTACCACTTCCTAGCCTCTATGTTTAATATTGTGGCTGTTCTGTTCTCTGACCCCAGATATGTTTATTATCGTGCACAATATTTCGGGGAACACAATACCACTACAAGAAGAAGTCAAAAAAGCAGTTTACTAAAAAGATATTAACAAAAATTTCCAATGAAAGGTTAATAAGTGAAAACTATGAATCTCTGAAGGAAGTAATCATACAGCAACAAACTTGGAAAACTATTGTCAAGTTATAGAATGTTATAGATTTGATATTTAAATGCCAAAGTAAATAAAACCTGTTAGAAGTCTAAGTAAGCATTAAACTGATTTTCTTCTTCTTTGACACTCCAAACAAGAGGGAATGGTACTGGACCAAAAGAATGAATACTTTCTCAAATCCTTTTATTTTATGACAGTCTGACCTATTTGGATATGCATAGTCTTTATCCATTTTTAAAAAGGATTCATTAATTTATATTTTCATGTATGTTAGTGCTTTGCCTGCCTGGATGTGTGGACTTACAATCCCTATGGTGTCAGAAGAGGGCAAAAGATTACCAGAAATTGGATTTGCAGAGCTGGGAACTGACTCATAGGTGCTGCAATGGAATTCTGGTCCTCTATAAAACATAAAGTGTTCTTAGCCACTGAGGCTCCACCTAACCCAAAGTCTTGCTAAAACTGTGTCAAGCAGGGGCTTTAATGATGACCCATTGGTGTGTGTGTGTGTGTGTGTGTGTGTGTGTGTGTGTGTGTGTAATGTCTTCCTCATTCTTTGGCTTATATGTTTCCTACATAAGTAAGCAAATTGAGACATATTTACAACTGCTCTGTGTTCTAACTCATTAAAGATTTTAGGTTTACTTCTTTTATATTGTTATATATTCTGTAATATAATATGATAATCTGTGTTCAGTGTATTTGTTATTGGAAGATATAAATTTATTTCAAAATGAATTCAAAATAACTTTAATTCTATTTCTTATTTACAACCACTGATTTCATGCCATAGTTCCCTTTTCTTGTCCTGAGTCTGTCACTTAATACTTGTATATATAGTATAAACTTCATCCACATTACTGTGTCCATTTGTAAAACCACAATGAAATGATTATAATTTTTGTCATTATTTCTGAAGAGTAATTTAAATGAAAATTTTGAAACAGCAAACATGCTTTAAATAAGAGTTAATCATTCTTTCATGTTTGATAAGAAGCAGCCAAAGTCTTGTTTAAAGAATTAATTTAGACTAACCCTCCATGCTGATAGGTACAAATAGCACATATCACTAAAATACATGTTATGAGCTGTAAACAGGTGCAAAAAATTAATTGCTAAAGTGAATTTTCATTTTAAACTTTGAACATGATGTATGACCTTTGAACACAGCATATAATCGTTAAGACATTTGATCTTCATATTTTCTGCCTAACGGTACTGTCTACTTCAAATATTTTCATCTGTGTTCCATCAGTAAGCTCAGAACTTTGCAAAAAGCAAGCAGCATTGCATGTTTTTTTTTCAGGTATGAGAGCTGCTGTTTGGGATCTAGCTATTTCTAATATTGTGAGTTGCTACATGTACTTTAAATGTCAAGATGTGCTCTCAAGGTAGTTCAGGCTTTTCATTTAGTATATCTTAGCATGCTGTTACACTTTTAATTCTACACACATTGATTTATGTGCAATCACAGTAGATTTTTCTGGACAGTTTATTTTCTTACCTGGAGTCTTGACCAAGCATTATTGTTAAGCATATTTTCTATTGTTTCCAACTGAATACTAACAGCGACAATTACAATGATTGTGTACATTTGTTCAAATCTTTTAATGTGAAATATTAGTTTAGTCATGGTTTTGAATATGATGAGTACTTTTGCTTGTGGATATCAGTGTGAATATATATTAAACTCTACAAATGTCATACTATTTCAGCAAATGAATACTCATATTAAAGACTTCATACACTAATGGTAAAAATATGTCAGCTTACATCATGTAAAAAGAATTTCCAAAGATATCCTATAAATATGGAAAACAGGAACGTATCTATAAGGTAGCTGTATTATTCCCTGTGCTTTGAGGAAGAACAGCACTTTATAATTTCCAGTATGAAATAGCTTTCTATATATTAAGGGGTTGTTAATTTGATACACTCGTTAATGTATATTATAATATTGTTTTCTTTTTAGGGTGATATTTTTGTTTTACTCCTGTTTGAGTAATAAACATACTACACAACACAAGAATATCTATTAATCCTTGTTTAAATTAGTGTGAAACATAATATCAAATATTGATTTACTCTATAGGGCATTTTTTACTTGTTTGTAATCTCCAACATTATTTGTCTACTGAACACAAAGTTTTCCACTTTTACTTATTTAATAAAACAAAAATAACTAAATAGAAAGCTATATACTGATCATTACGTAGTTAAACACTTCAAAAGTTGTAAGCAAGAAACTTAAGTCAAGGTTAAATAATGGCATCCAATATATAAATCTCCAGTTTGGTGCATTTATTGGCCAGAGTGTAGTAAGGTACGGTTTTAAGTGTGGTCCAGAAAATCAGCAGAAGTGATCAATAAGTAGAATGATCTGTAATTGCAAAATAAATCCAAACTAATTGCTTTACAGATGTTTGGCGGTTCCTGCCTAACCAGTTTTTTTCGTTTATTTTTTTTTGAGCACATTTGACTTTATTTTGTTGTAGATTTATTTCTATTATTTTCGTTTATACGTATGTATGTGTATGCACACATGCACAAACACACATTAATATAGATATTAATGAGGCCAGAGGCATTAAATCACCATGTCTCTATAGTTACAGACACATGTGAGCTGCCTAGCATGGCTTCTATGAATCCAACCTGCATCCTATGCAGGAACAGTATAGACTCTTGACCAATGGGTCATCATTAAAGCCCCTGCTTGACACAGTTTTAGCAAGACTTTGGGTTAGGTGGAGCCTCAGTGGCTAAGAACACTTTATGTTTTATAGAGGACCAGAATTCCATTGCAGCACCTATGAGTCAGTTCCCAGCTCTGCAAATCCAATTTCTGGTAATCTTTTGCCCTCTTCTGACACCATAGGGATTGTAAGTCCACACATCCAGGTCCACACATCCAGGCAGGCAAAGCACTAACATACATGAAAATATAAATTAATGAATCCTTTTTAAAAATGGATAAAGACTATGCATATCCAAATAGGTCAGACTGTCATAAAATAAAAGGATTTGAGAAAGTATTCATTCTTTTGGTCCAGTACCATTCCCTCTTGTTTGGAGTGTCAAAGAAGAAGAAAATCAGTTTAATGCTTACTTAGACTTCTAACAGGTTTTATTTACTTTGGGGGCAAAAAAATATCTGACCTTCTTCCTGAGTTCCACATGACTATGAACTGTCCCTTTACTAGTTCTGGTTACAGTCTTACAGTTAGCACCTCTGATCTTCTTATAAATCTGAATTTCTAACAGGGAAATACTTAGAATAAGGCAGGGGTTGGAAACACAACTCAGTGAGTGCTTGCCTCCTAAGCTTGGAAATCTCGACTTCCATCCCTGAACCACAATAAAGACAGGAGAGTACTGTCTTAAGATGTCCTCTGATCTCCCTGTGTGCACTGATACCTGCACATCTACACACACACACACACACACACACACACACACACACATATATATATATGATATATCACACAATTAGTATAATCCAGTTACATTTGTATTATAATTTCATAGTAACATTCAAAGAATTGCCACACGGAGTCAATCTAACATGGGCCTAGTGTCCATCAGGCCTGATCAGATTGTTGAATTTGTCCCATCGTGTCACACAGCTTCCTTGTAGCCTGTTTGTTCTGTTCCTGTTGGTCTCTTGTTTTACAATGAACTCAAGTGTGCTGCTCTCTTCAGTTGTCAGGACTGAAGTGGTGACAGTATTGTGGCAAAGTGTGCTTATCTGAGGTATTCTCCTAGTCATACTTAGTTCCCTCCACAGCCACAGATCCGTGACTCCCAATGGGATACTGTTACAGATCTTTACTTTTTCACATTTCCATAGATTCCTTTCAATCCTGACTTCCAAAATTTTGTATTGACTTGGGCCTTAGGAGGATCATGGGCCTCCTTATTAATTTTTGGTACTATGTGAAAAGAGTAGTTAAGCACCTTGTAGACCATTCTCCTTTCCATTATCCAAACAAGCAATTTAACTTTGGTTTAGGATTATGGCAACTGAGTTTTTTACTTAATTCAAGATGTTACTCCCAGATGCTTACATGCATGATCAATTCTGTTAAGTCTGGTCACTTGTCTTAAAACAAATATTGAGTTCTGAAACTCTAGCTTTCTGCCATGATAGTCTGGGTTATCATTATCATAGAACATGTAATTACATTTGATAAAACTTATGGTAATTTCTGTTTTTTTACTAAACAAACAATTTTCATCATAAAAATAGTATTATGGTATGTATAATAAAGGAGTTTGTGTGCATGAGTATACAATTAAGCACCAAAAACTTTGTCCAATTCAGATGATCAAACAACTGAGAAAATGAGAAATTAATATAATAAAAATGTAGATACAGTTCTTTGGTTTCTGGAGTGAAAAAGATGGATAAATTGACTAAAGGAGTAATTTGAAATGCTCACGGTCTGAAGATTTGCTTTAGCATCCAATGACTCTGCAAAGTTAAGAGGTTGGGTAAACTTCTGGTTTTGATAGGACTCACATTATTCAAACTAAGGAGGAGGTTTAAAATCTAATATAACTCTCATGATCCTGTGTAAGATTTTTTGGTATTGAAACAAGTATAGTACAAATGTAAAATATTTTTTTAAAATGTGATATATAGGAATATGTGCAAAATTCATAATGTTAAGAAAGACTTTATATTTTCATTTCCCTTCCTTTCAACTAAATTTAAAGCACCATAGACAATATTATGCTCAGGATTACTTTCCCAATAAAACCCTGTAGGGAAGCTGTACTATATTGCTTCTCAAGTGTATAACTGTGTGCTACAGAAATAAAGGCAGTAGTTAGAGAGATGACAGGTGGTAGGTAGATAGATACTAATATATAGATGGACAAAAGATCT
Organism: Peromyscus nudipes; assembly: GCA_902168325.1. Taxonomy (NCBI): domain Eukaryota; kingdom Metazoa; phylum Chordata; class Mammalia; order Rodentia; family Cricetidae; genus Peromyscus; species Peromyscus nudipes. Next base: position 47,423 of record CABHPH010158679.1, read on the forward strand.
ATATTGCACTCATTGTATGTTGAGGCCCACAGAGGTTTCCTAGTGAGATCTGAGCTTGCTTTACCCAGTAGAGCTGCACAGGGGAATGATTGGACCATGAGCATGGTTACCAGGTATTTTGGAAGGGTCTGCACTTGGCTCTGCTGTATGCTTTGATCTGGCAAGGGGAAAGTCTTTTGCCCTGCCCCTTGGCATTGTAATAAAAAGCCCTTTTGAGAACTTGTTTTGGAGGTTCTGGCAGGGGAGCGCAGCTACTCTATACCCTTAACCTAAGACCGGTCCTCCTCTATTGGGGAAGGTCCTCCTGTTCCACCAGGAGTGCAGCTTCGGGAGGGACGCACATGGAGCGGTGAGGTAGCAAAGGGACAACTGCCTAGCCAGCCAGAACTCGGGTGGCAGAGGCAGGCGGATCTCTGTGAGTTCAAGGCCAGTCTAGTCTACAAAGTGAGTTCCAGGAAAGGCACAAAACTACACAGAGAAACCCTGTCTCGAAAAACAAAACAAAACAAAACAAC
>CABHPH010158681.1:0-27777 GCA_902168325.1 Peromyscus nudipes
TCCTGCTTCCTGACCCAGCATGACGTCAGGAGTCAGCGTCACATGTTCCTGCTGCCTTCCCAGGTGTCATACCTTCCCTGCCAGAGGGACAGATAACACTTGATGAAACTCTTCACCAAAACAAGGCTTTCTTCCCTCCTGTCAGGGATGAGAAAAGAAAGGGATACTCAGGGTTTGAAGGAGCCCTCCAGTCATCCACCCACACAGAGTGAGGCTCGGTTAACATTTTGGTGTGCAGGTTGAAATGTCCTAGACTGTGTGGACAGGGTCGTATGTATCCCGCTTGGCCTCAAACTCATTTTGTAAACGAAACTGACCTTGAACTTCTGATCCTCCTGCCTCAACCTCCCAAGTGCTAGCTTGCAAGTGTGTGCCACCACCGCTGGTTTGTGGGGTGCTGGGAGGAACCCAAGGCTTCACGTTGCCAGGCAAGTGCTATACCAAGCTCTAACTCCAGGCTGGTATTTTTGAGACACCTGACATCATCCTGGCTGTCGGCTCGCTCTAGGGCTCTTGCAGGGGTGGGGGCCCAAGCCTGCCCCACTAACCAGGGCCCTCCCACAACCCTCCCTCCACAGTCTACCCAGCACTGAAACTAAGAAGTCCCTTGACAGTGTACCGATGCCAGGAGGGAGGAAGCTCTGGCTAGCCATCAGGCGAGCGAGGCTGCCCACTGCGGCCAGAATTTCAGCACTGACTTCCACAAAGAGGTGGTCTGTGCTGACCAGTTCATCTGAGTTTCACACGAGAAGTGTAAACCAGACGCATGCCTTGTTAGGGAGCCCAGTATTGCCCACCTTGGGTCACACTACCAGAGCTCAGTTGTGAGTCTCAGACACCCTCCCAACCAGTAAACATGAGCTCACCAGTATGTCCCTATCTACCTGTGTTGAAGTAGGTGACATCCCCTGCCAGCCTTTGGCACTTCACGAGGAAAAAAGACAGCTTGAGTCCTAGGAGCCCTTACAGGCTACAGATCTATTTTCCCTGTGGCTCTGTTTGCCTTTCAAGTTACATGTAACCTGTAGCCAGCCACATGTTGAGGGAGGCCGTTTAATGCCTGCCAACGAAAACAAGCGAAGGCGGTCTGACAGCTGGCTGGCCTATGATTCACCTGAGGACAAACTGAATCCAGGTGAGTTTCGAGGGGCTGCCACCGAGGGAGCATTCAATCCACAGACGGGCTTTTCCCTGTGGGACCTGGGATTGTAACACGCTCCCAGCTCACTTCAGCTCGGCGGAGATGGATGCTCAGAAGCAAAAGTTTGGGGAAGTAGGGTGTTTTGGGAACAGCTGGACATCCAGAGGACAAGTGCTGGTTTCACTTTCTGACTGGCGGTGACCTGAAATGGCTTCCGTGAGCTTCTCACCTCAGAGCTTCCAGCTGTGAGTGGAGGAGTGGTCCTCTACTTTGCTTACCTCTTGGAACTGTATCCAGGTTGAAGGAAACACTGCACAGAGACAGGGCAGGACCTCAGGAGCACAGCTTATGAAGTTGGGTGGGAGCACATGGGGTGGAGCCCTACTGTGCTTTCAAACAGCAGGGGTCTTGCACTTGAGTTCCCGAGGACATGTGAAGACTATCGCCAAGTACCACACTGCTGCTTCAAGATGGGATAACTAGGGGCGAGGCGGGATTAGAGTGAAATGTTGTGACTTGGATATTGATTCAGCGTTTCCCCCAAAGACACACAGGCTGTAGTCTAGGTCCCCAGAGTGGCTTACTAGAAAGTGATGGACTTCTTAAGAAGTGAGGCCTGGAGGGAGGTCTTCAGCCCTTAGAAGAAATTGTGAGTACCTCGTCTCTTTCTGGTTTCCTGTTCCAAGTTGTGATTTCTTCCTCCTGCCATTATCCATGAATGGTAGGTAGGAAGATGAGCCAGGTAGAGAAGGGAGGACCCTTCTGTTTATACTTTTAATGTCGAGAACTGTGAACGGAATAAACTTCTTTGCCTTACAAAATTAGCTTGTCTGAGGTGTTTTGTTATAGTAAAGACAAGTAAACGCATGGGTTAATTTTATATATAAATGTGCATGCTCTTCCACGTAACAGTCTTTTTCAAGATGATCGTGAAAGGTCAAATTGTGTTTGCAGGTCAGTGAAATCCCTCAGGCTACAGTACTCAGGAAATATTTTGTGGCTTGATTTGGCAATGAATAAGGATTGAGTTGGAGAGAGAGGTAGGAGCAACCAACAGAAGCCCAGAAGCCGCTCCCCAGAAAAACATGGATTGGAAGGGCAAGGATCAAACAGATGAGAACACAGGTTCCTCTTGGGGATTCCAGGAATGACACTGATCTACATTTTGTGAGTCTTCGGGGTCTGTAGAAATATTCCATGTGTCACTTGGCTCATTTAGGAAAAAATGGGCAGCAAGAAACTCTCAGTTGTTGCTGGTTTTTTGTTTGTTTGTTTGTTTGTTTTTTGGTTTTTCCAGACAGGGTTTCTCTGTGTAGCTTTGGATCCTTTCCTGGAACTCACTCTGTAGACCAGGCTGACCTCGAACTCACAGAGAGAGATCCACCTGCCTCTGCCTCCCGAGTGCTGGGATTAAAGGTGTTGTGCGCTACCACCGCCCGGCTGAAAAGTCTCAGTTTTTTTTTTTTTTTTTTGAGACAGGGTTTCTCTGTGTAGCTTTGCACCTTTCCTGGAGCTCACTTGGTAGCCCAGGCTGGCCTCGAACTCACAGAGATCCGCCTGCCTCTGCCTCCCGAGTGCTGGGATTAAAGGCGTGCGCCACCAACGCCTGGCAAGTCTCAGTTTTAAAGAAAGAGAAAAAGAGGGGAAGGAAGAGATGAGAGAAGGCCAAAGCAAAGCATAAGGAAAAGGACCCAGGGGCAGCTAAGGCACAGAAAATCTAGGAAGAAGCCCTCCTGAGAGAGTCAGTAGAATGCTCAGCCCTGAAAAGGGCACTGTGGGGTCTGGACGGAGTCATCTGTGCCATCGGCCTGAGTCACTTTTCTCACTGCTGGGACTAAATACCTGCCCCAAGCAGCTCCAGGAAGGGAGGGTTTGCTTTGGCTCACACCTCGGGCAGGGAAGGCGTGGAGGTGGAAGTGTGCGGTGGCTGGTGATGTCCCACCTACAGTCAGGAAGCAGAGAGGACCTGTGCTCAGTTCCTGCCCCCCTTTTTAATTATTCCAGAAGCCCAGTCACGGCACGGGGCTGTCCACATCCCAGGTGGGTCTTCCCCACCTCAGCTCACCTAATCTAGAAAAGCCCTCACATGCCTAGAAGTCTGTTTCTATAGTGATTCTAAGTGCCACCAACCTCACAAGATTCAACACCACAGGGTCCTTTTCCCTGCCAAGGAGGACAACGGAAAGCCACTCGGAGTCAACTCTGGGGCAGGTGGGAGAAGAGGGAAGATGTACCTGGAGCAGGAGGGGTAATCAGATCCCACCCCCACTCTCACCCACCCAGAGGAAGGAGCCGGAAGCACCAAGGGACCGAGGCAGGAACAATCTTCAGAAGATGCACATGATGGACAGCTGCTAACAGTTTCTTGTCATCTCGGCATGGCTGTCCTTCCCAACCCACAGAGGACACATCAGAGCCTGGGACTGGAGTAGCATCTCCTGGCATCGTAAGACCAGCCATCCAGGTGGGGGTGGGTCTCCACCTGTGAGACGAAAGCAGAAGGGTCTCTGGAACGCCTGAGGGTAGCCGCGGAGTCAGAGGACACAAGGCCGTGTCCCATCATCTGTCCAGTGAGCTTTCGTTCAGCACAGACAGGAACTTAAACACGGGAGTGGGTATGAGAGTGGGCTCTTAGGGAGAAAGCTCACGTTCACTGCTAGGCTGCATTTTCCAGACTCTTTGGCATAGTATTCAAGTCAGGAGAGATCAGGTAGGGCTAGCCTGAGAACCAGCCCCCCCCCACACACACACACAACAGGCTGGGGAAAATGTGCCCCCACCACCTTTTCTAGAAGATGCACCCAGCAGATTCATCTGTAAACAGGAGGTCACACTTGTGAGCAGAAGTTTACTGAGAGGAAAACCCTTTCCTTGGTCTCACTGGCCTGTTTCAGCCTCAGGCCAACTTCAAGGTTAAAAGAAGGGGATGATGGTTTTGAGAACTATGTCAAGGTTGTAGCCGATCAGAAGAGTTGTAAATGGTGCCTTACGATCTGAATTTCAAGAGAAGTTCACGGAGAACTGTATTCTGTAGTACTGTATTGTGTGTTTAAAGACCGTAATGTTAAAAATTAAAAAAAAAAAAAAAAAAAAAAAAAAGCAGGCAATGCCCTGAAATGATTGCCGAAGCTCTAGCCGGTGAAATTTCAGAAGGCAGGCGACATCGCCCGCTGCTGCCCCCAGACGGAGCCAGGCTGGGGCTGCTCTTGGGTTCGTCTCAGCTGATAACTTACCCAGTTTGGTTCTTCCTCAGTTTAGACGCTGGCGGGTCTGGGTGATGCCCTGGTCCCAGCTGTTCCCTTTCCCGACCCCCCTTCCTAACTGTTCTGTCCCCTGCAGCCTCCTTACCCCCCCTCCCCTGCTTTCACCGCTGTCAGACAAACGGAAGCCTCAGAAACGAAGGTCCTGGCTTCCTGTGGCCTTTGCAGGTACTGTTTCCCTCCCCTGAGCTCTTCCATGCTCTTTACACACAGAGACACGGACACACACACACACACACACACACACACATCACCACCACCTCCCACACCAACTTGGTTGACCCCTGCCCCCCAGAACTGGTGTATAGGTGTGCCACCATGCTTGTTTTTTTTCCTCTTTTTTCCCCAGAGCTGAGGACCGAACCCAGGGCCTTGCGCTTGCTAGGCAAGCGCTCTACCACTGAGCTAAATGCCCGTGGTTTGTTTTTTGTGTGTGTGCTGAGGAATTGGAGTCAGGTCCCCATGGTTACCTCACAAGAACTTTACTGACTGAGTCATCTCCTCCATCTTCCATTTATTTTTTTTTTAATTTTATCTTATTTTTGGTTTTCTGAGACAATATCTCACTATGTAGCTCTTCCTAACCTAGGACTTCTTAGCCTGGGATTTCCTATACAGACCAGACTGGTCTCAAATTTGTAGCCATCACCCAGCCTCCATCTTAGCCTCCCCTTGTGACCACAGGGCTGATGAGGAACTGCCCGGGACCACCAGACAGAGTCATACTGCATATTGGTAGCTAGGGGAAACACAAGAATAAAAATGGAAGCGTATGTAGCATATCATTTGGAAATCCTAGGACAGTAAACTGGTGGGGTAGGACCAGCCATCCTAACTAAGTCAGAGATCAGTCCCTACCAGGGCCCTGCCTCTACTGGACACAGACCGAAGTGCCAGGCAGGGAAAGTGCGCTGTCCTTCTGAGGCTCACACAGCAGGGGGGTCTTAGGATGAGGGATACATCTGGGTGCAGGTGGGTTTTGTGAAGGGCCCAGAAGACCAAGTTTCAGGCACTACTATTCATGTAATGCTATCCTCTGTCTGCGCTCCCCAGGTAAACAGGTAAGGAGCCTGGCAAGGAGTTTTCGGAGCTCATTCTGCCTTCTGTAAGGGAGCGTTAGTGGTTGGAGACCATGGGCAGTGAGAAGACGCGAGTCCATGGAGTGCGTTGCAGGGCCCCTGCAGGATGCCTGTGCGAGGCACCAGCACCCAGGCACACATTTCCCCAGCAGCCTGGAGAAGCTTGTTCGGGGAGTGGTAAAGGGACCAACTCCTCTGCTGAGGTCGCTGTCACAGTCACATTACCCAGTCTGCTTCCTTCACCCCACGGATGTTGTTCCCAAGAGCTCCTCACGCCTCCCACATGAGCATCCCCGTCTCAGGAACTGTTTCCAGGGAAACGAGCCCAAGACAAACCAGTCTTTCATAACTGCTGTGTCTGCTTACGTCACCGCCGCTAGGATCCCACGGGAAGAAGTGAGCTAGCCTGGGAACCCCGACATCTGTCGTCTTGCACCTAGGAGGATGCATTCAGAGGGCCGGAGGGCTGGTTTCTAACGGCCTTTGGGAACAGGAAGCACAGAGGCCGTTGCTAACCTTCAGGGAGAAGGGCATCCCAGGATTTCCAGACGTGAAAAGCATCCTTCTTTTTGGCATTTCCAGACAGTGCTAGGCAGCCCTCGCCATCCTGAAGTTCTTCCTTACTTCAAAGCCAGACTCCCTCCTTCCTTCACATGTCCCACTTCCTCTCCCCTTGTCCTCGTGTATCTGTGTTCTCGCCAGCAAAGAAAGTTGAAAGGGAACAAAGGCATATGGTTTTCCTATTAAGACTGACGCCCACATGGGAGGGAAGCCAGAGGGAAGCGTTCAAATAAGGCAACGGAACCACACTTATGTGGCACTCATTTCTGAGGCTGATTTTTTTTTTAAAGCTTACCGGAAACGATAAAGCTCTCTTTTGTTCAGCTTATTACACGTTTGGAATATTTAGAATATACCGGAGACCCCTTTACAGAGAGGCAGGGAAGCACAGAAGACCCTGAATCTGGAGCGTCACACAAGTGGGTGCAGACTTGTTTCTGAGCTGCAGATGGTGGGGGCATGCCCAGATTCATCAGGGTGAGGTAGTGGGGGTCATTTGGGCCTGGCCAGAGACACATCGGGAGACCCTGTCCCATCCCACCCCCTCCCTCCAAAGCCTTATTTCTGCCACACACTAGCTGTAGGACTACAGTCCACACACTTGTAACTCCCAGCACTCCGGAGGCTGTGGCAGAAGGATTGTGAGTCTGAGATCAGCCTGGGCTACATAGAAAGAGAAACCCTGCCTCAGAAAGCCAAGGGGCTGAGCGAAAGCCATCTCACACAGTGGTTAAAAAGCTCACTGCACAAACCCAAACATAAGAACTGGAGTTCACATCCCCAGAACCCACGTAAATGCTGGGTGACCATGGTGGCCCATCACAGCCTTTCTGATCCTCAGTCTCCCCTATCGCTAGCCTTGCCACATAGGACTCAGGGCACGGGCATAGTGCAAGCAAGGTCCTGGGTTCCATCCTTAGCAATGGGAAAGAAAGGGGAGGGAGAGAAAGCTGGAGGAGGGAGGAGAGGGAGGAGGTAAAGCCTGCCGTGTGAAGACTGAAGCCCAAAGCTGGAGCTCAGTTGCTAGAGTGTTCACCTAGCAGCGGCAGGAGGCCCCGGGCTCCATCTCTGATGCCCCGTAAACCCAGAAGTGGTGGCCGACACCTGCAATCCAGGCATCGAGGAGGTGGAGACAGGGGGATCAGAAGTTCAAGGTCATCCTCAACTAGATAACAAATTTGAGCCTGGCCTGGGTGACATGAGAGTCTATATCAAAAGAAAGAAAGAAAGAAAGAAAGAAAGAAAAAGAGAAAGAAAAGAAGGGAAAGAGGGGGGGGGGGGGGGGGAGGGGGGGGGGGGGGGGAGGGGGGAAGGAAGGAAGGAAGGCAAGAAGGAAGGAAAGAAGGGAAAGGAAGGAAGAAAAGAAAGAAGAAAGGGAAAAAAGAAAATCTCTAGAATTTCCCATAGCAGCTACCAGATGAGAGGTCCTTCTACACTTTTTGATAAATTAATAAACGGCTAGTAAAATTCATATGTAAAAGCTAAGGCCTGAAGCAGGCAAAGGACTCTGAAGAACCCTGCTGGTTTCAGGCCCTTTAGAATAATGCAGTGGTCACACGGCATTGGGGTGGGACACCAGAGTTTAGGAACAGCTATGCACACGTGGGTAGCAGCTTACTATTCCATTTCTACTTCTTACTTCTTTTTAAAGCTAGGAGTCAATCCCCAAGCTTTACAATCTGCCAGGCAAGCTCTCACTCTCCCACTGAGCTACACACCAGCCCTTGCATTGCCTTTTTCTTTTCCATGTTGATGTGGTTTGTGTGCATATAGGAATGTTTGCATGTGTGTAGGTACATACGGAGTTTGTATGCACGCACGTGTGTGAACATGTGTGAAGGCTCCGTGTTGATATTGGGAGTTTTCCTTCATCACTCTCCACCTAGTTCTTTGAGGCAGGATCTCTCAATCAAACCCAGAGCTCTCCTGTATGCTTGGTGTCCGTAGCCAGCTTTCTCTGGGGATCATTGGGCTGCTGTGTACCCAGCCCTCAATTTATGTGGGTTCTAAGAATCTGGACTGTAGTCCTCATGCACAGTAGGCTTTTTAAAACACTGAGCCATCTCCCCAGCCTCTTGGCTTTTTAAAACCATGTTACTCTATGTATCCCAGGCTAGTCCCAAACTCACAAGCCTCCTGCCTCAACCTCCCAAGTGCTGGGAATTATAGGTGTGTACCACCAAACCCAGTGATACCTAATTTTTTATTTTCTTGAGATAGAGTCTCACTATGTAGCCCTGCCTGACCTAGTAATAACTATGAAAACCAGAGTGGCTTGGAACTCACAGAGATCCACCTGCCTCTGCTTCCTGGGCACTGGGATTAAAGGCATGCACCACCATGCCCAGTGATAACTGATTTTTTAAAAACAAAGATATAAAGGCAAATTGTGTGGAGAAAGATTTTATTTTTCAACAAATGGTGCTTGGAGAATTGGATATCCATATTCTAAAAATTGAATTTGGATCCATGCCTTATGCTACATGCAAAATGTAACTAAAAGTAGTTTATAAGTCTACATGTGAAATCTAAAACTTTAAGGATTCTTTAAAAAAAAACAACAACGAGAAAACTTTCATGTGATGGCCTTGGCCTTGGTCTTGGGTTAGGCAAAGACTTCTTAGATACGATTCTAAAATAATAAACCAAAAAACAAATAGATAAATTGCACTTCAGAACAATCTGTTAAGAAATAAGCCATAGATTTGGGGAAAAGATTTGCAATTCCTATATCTGATGATGTTTATAGCCAGGGGCTGGGGTGTAGCTCAGGGCAGCATGTGAGAATCCCTGGGTTCAGTACTCAGTAATACAGAGAGACTCAACTTATTTCCAGAATATAACAGAATGGTCAAAACTCAATAATAAGGGGGTGGGGAAGACAATGATTAAAAAATGGATGCCTAGCCGGGCAGTGGTGGCACACACCTTTAATCCCAGCACTTGGGAGGCAGAGCCAGGTGGATCTCTGTGAGTTCGAGGCCCGCCTGGTCTAGAGAGCAAGCTCCAGGACAGGTACCAAAACTTCATGGAGAAACCCTGTTTCAAAAAAACCAAATAAATAAATAAATAAATAAATAAATAAATAAAAAAATAGGTGCCTAGCATGGAGAAACATCTTTAATCCCAGCACTCAGGAGACAGAGCCAGGTGGTTCTCTGTGTTTGAGGCCAGACTGATCTACATAGGGAAAAACAAAAGCAAATAAACAAACAGTTAAATAAATGACAAGTGCATTCAAAGACATCCAATGTTATTAGTCCTTTGATATATGCAGATTAATAACATCGCAGGGCTAGACACGGTGACGCCTGTGTTCAAACAACTGTAATAGAGAGTGACCACACACACCACACTGGATGTCCAGGAAGTGGAGAGCCTAGACCCTTCCTATGCCTGTAAACTATGAAATAGTTCTACCAGCCAGGTATGCTGCCGTGTGTCTGTGGTTCTAGCCACTCAGGAGGCAGAGGCAGGAGGATTTCTTGAGGTCAAGTCTGCAAGACCAGCCTGGGCAATACAGTGAGATCCTATCTTAAAACCCAAAACCCAAACAACAAAAAACTGGGACTTTGGAAAAAAGTTCGCTAGCTTCTCACAAAATTTAATATGTCCTTTTCCTGATGCAGCCATTCTCTTGGAAAGTTACTCTGGAGAATGTTAATATCCACCCACCCAGGCACTTGGTCACCTGTGTCCATGGCGGCTTTATTGGTAAAAGTCATGAGCTAGAAATAGCTCAATATCCTTCATTATGTGAGTGGAAACTGACCATCATACCCAAGACTGGCCTCTCTGGGAAGGGATGTAGGATGCCCAGCCCTCAGCAGAGAGGTCTAGGATACTCTGAGCAGTGATGTCGCCATGAGCTGGCTCTCCAGCCTTGAGTTGGCCCAATTCCACCCCTCTGGATGTTCTGAGATGGTCCACCCTGGAGCAGAGGAGCAGAAGGTAAGGCCTGGAGCCTCCAGATGAGAGCTGCCCATGCCTTTGCCTACCATAGACTTGAAGTTCACCCCTGAACCCCTCTAGCACAATACAAATAGGAGTCCACCTTCAACATACCCTCCCCCCGGCTTCTTCTGGCAACCCTGCCCCTGCCCTCCGAGAACTATTCATCCTGGATTGTGTCACCATCCAAGGCTGCTACCTCCTTGTTAGAAGCATTCAGCACACAGCAAGGATTTGGTGTGCATTTGCCAATGGAATGAAGCATCTACTGTGGTTGAATGTTTAGCCTGTGAAAGTTTATTTACTTCTTTGTGTTCGATTGCGGAGCTAGAGGCTGAATCTAAGTCCTTGTACCTGAGAAGCAAAGTACTCACTCCATTACTGAGCTACATAGACAGCTCCATTTCTTACTTGGTTTATTAAAGATTTGTTTTATTTTTAATCATGTATATGTATGTGTGTGTAGGTATGTGCATGTGAGTTAAGGTGCCTGAGGAAGACAGATTTCCCTGGAGTTGGACTGCATTCATTCATTCATTCCCTGGAGCTGGGCTTACGTTGTGAATTTCCCAATGTGGGTTCTGGGATCTGAACTCAGGTCCTCTGGAAGAGCAGCACATGCTCTTAACCACTGGGCCATCTCTCCTGGTCTCTCTCTCTCTCTCTCTCTCTCTCTCTCTCTCTCTCTCTCTCAAGCTTTAAAAATTGTATTATGCAGAGTTACATAAAGGCATTTTCATGCAATGTAAACTGTAGTTTGAGCATACCCACCCATCCCCAGCTACTCTCCCGCTTTAGTCCCCTACACTAGTGTCCATTATTTCCTAGACAACGTTCCTTACACTATCCTCAGTACATGCATGATTTCACACATCTGTAATCTCTAGGACCTAAGAGTGAGATAAAACATACAATATTTTTCTTTTTGAGAATGACTTAACTCATTAACATAATTATCTCCAGTTGCATCCATTTTCCTGCAAATGACATAACTTCATTCATTAAATCTATGTATGTATGTATGTATGTATGTATGTATGTATGTATGTATGTATTCTTTGTGTGTGGTGGGGAGAGGGAGAGAGAGGTGAGTGACGGTGTATGCATCACAGATTTGGAGGTCAGAGGACATCTTTTAGGACGAGTCTCTCCTATCTTGTTGAGACAGGCTCCTTCTTGTTTGCACCACGCTGCATGCCCTGATCTACCTGGCCTGCCCCACCTCCCCTCTCAGCAGAGGTCTGCTGGTGTTGCAGATGTGCACCACCACATCTGCTTTTTTCTGGATGTTCCGGAGATAGAACTCAGTTCAGCAGGCTTTTGGGGCAAGCACTTTTACCTCCCGAGCCATCGTCCCAGCTGCCATATGCCTGAAAATGTCTATTGGGCATATAAACCACATTTAATTTGTCCATTCCAATGTTCATTCATTATTGCAACTGACATTGATGTGCAAATATATCTCTGTGATTGGCTGACAGAGAAACTTGGTAAATATCAACATTTTGGTAAATACCAAGAAGTGAGATAGCTGGTCATATGGACTATCTATTTTTGTGTTTTGAGGCATGACATACTGACTTCCATAGTGGCTGGCTTGGTTTATAATCCTACCAGCAGTGATTAAGGCTTCTCTTTCGTCCACATTATCACCAGCGTTTATTGTTATTTGTTTTTCTTGACGATTGCCATTCTGATTGGAGGTAAGGTGGAATCCCCATGTAGATTTTATTTGCATTTCTCTGCAGGCTTATGAAGTTGGACATCCTTCACATGCTTATTGGCCACTTGGGCTTCTGATTTTGAGGACTGTACGTTCCAGTAGCCCATTTTTCAGTTGGTTTGTTTGCTTTCTTGTCATTTAATTTCCTTTGAGTTCTTTTCCTATTGCAGATATTAATTCTCTGTCAGATGTACAGCTGGCAAAGATTTTTCTCCCATTCTCTAGGCTGCCTCCTCACTCAGTTATTTCCATGCCCAGCCTCATTTCCAACACCCTGCGATGTGAGTTGGCTCCTGGGGGGCGGTGCTGGTGGAGTCTGACTCAAAGCCACAGTCCCTGAGCCTGCTGCACAGGTGGCACCATTGGCCTCTCCTGTATTCCATGCACTCTTGCCTGTCCTTCCCAGGATTCCGTGGAACAGCATGCAGAGAGTGCTAAAAGACCCACTTTGCCCCTAGGGACACTGTTCTTGGACCCTGGAGACCAGAGCGCCACAGCTGTAAGTGGTGTGCACTCCGGGTGCTGGCTAGTGGCCTCCCATTTGCCTAACTGGTTGTGTTAGGGGTGTGCCACCTTCATGAGATCCTGGGTGAGTTTCCTGTGGGTTCCCACGGAGATCGGCCTTTCTGGGAGGCATCTGGTGCCGCCTTCTCTCACTGACCTGGTGACAACTCCACTCACCCCTCTGGTGGCCTCAGTCATCAGTCTAACTGTATTACTCAGGAGAAGTCAGAGCTCGTAATTATTTCACTAATCCTCATATGGTGACACACTGCAGGTTGTTTTCTTAGCACGAGGCAGGGCCCAGCAGAGCTTTGCTGACTGCAACACGGCCTGTGCAGTCTGTCACTGGGAATGGGGCTCCTCCTTCCTGGGAACAGAGAGACATAGAGATGTTGGGGTGAACAGTCAAATCTCTAACCTCTGGAAACCAGTGAGAAACCCTCTCTGCTTCCCAAGTGTTGCTGTATAATTCCTATGAGGTTTGAGACTTCCCACAGTTCTGGGGCTGAAGCCCTCTACCCCTGTGGTAGCACGGCTGAACTCTCTCCACCCAGCCTTTGCTTGGGGGAGATTGTACTCGGCAATCCCAGCTTCTGGGGGCCTGCGATAGGGCCAGCATGGCCTGAGACACTGGGACTTTGGGCAAAGCTTTGGGCAAACCAAACACCAGCAGCAGAGAGTCTCCTGTCCTGTGGGCTTCTGAGCACACCTTTGAGAGGTGGCCAAAGGCTTGCTGTCTTCTTCAGTGATCCTCACCAGCCAACCCTCTGAGGTCAGGGATCCTTCACTTACTCCAGATTGCTGGAAACCAGGTCACAGAGAAACCAGTTCGCAGAGAAAGACTGGAAGCTTTTCCCCGCCTGGTTGGCCACCCTCCCAGAAGATGCAGAAGAGGTGAGGCTTCTTGGCTTTAAGGCTGTAACACCAATAGGCTTTCTAAACAGACACAGAGTGAAGGGGACAGAATAGAGTACAGCACAGTGACCAGGCACCTACCCCCGTGTGGGAAGAAGCCAAGAGTGGTTTGATTCTGAGACACCTGTCATCCACACCGTCAGGGGTCTGAAGGGCCACCTAGCCCTCCATAATCCCCGTGGCCTCTCAGAAACTTTTCCCATCAATCTTTGGCTTGAGACACATCCACTGAGCCAGCCTCTCACGGGTGTCACACAAGAAGCCTGGTTAGGAATGTTCTGGAGCTGTGGATGTCCTTATTCAGCACCAAGTCCTCAGCATGAGCATTTGTGTGGAGCCAGGAACCAGCTTTGGCATGCTCTCTCAGAGCACCTGGACATCTTGGAGCCTCAGTTGTTGCATCTATGCAAAGGGAGAGAGAGTGTCCAGCCCATCTGCTTCAGAAAGGTGGGGAGTCAGGAGCAGCACTCTCCGATTCTAACAGTCAGCAGATGTGGGACCAGGTTTCGATGCTATTAGCACCACGTGGACCACTAATTGTGCTTGCCCATTACCCGTGGCTTCTAAGAGGTCCCTGGGAACCGAGCCCTGGCTCACCACTTAACCCGGGAAAAGCCCTGGATGTTTTTGCAAGAGAACCAAAATGCAGTTAATCGAGGAAACAGGCAACCCATTCAATGGATGGCTGCTCTGACCTCTGTTCCCTGAAAAAGCTCCTGGGTGGCTAAGCCATTGCCCTAGGTCCCTGTGTCTGCTCAGCCACAAAGAGCAGCCCTGACTTCTCCAGTGGGGGAGGAAGGTATGGTGCCTTCCACGAGGTGCTTCACTTTTTATTTCCTTGAAAACACACAAGAACTAAAGGCAAGAAACAAGATGAATGTGTCGTGATGGACCCGGGCTGGGTTGCGCTCCTCCTTCCAACATGTTGTAAAATATTTTATTTTATTTGGTTTTTGGAGACAGGGTTTCTCTGTGTACCCTTGCCTGTCCTGGAACTTGCTTTGTAGACTAGACCGAGCTAAAACTCAGAGATCCTCCTGCCTCTGCCTCCTGGGATTAAAGGTGTGTAGCACCACGCTTGGCTTGTAAAACAATTCTTTAATATTTTATTTTATGATGGGAAAGGCCCGTTGTTAGTCTATTTGCCTGGCTAGATCAAAATATATTACACAAGGTAATTCATAAAGAACAGAAGTTTCTTTTTCACTGTTCTGGAAGCTGAGAGGTCAAAGATGAGGGGTCCTAGCAGGTGTCGCATCTCATGGGAGATTTTCCTCCACTTCCAAGACAGTGCCTTGGTACTACATCCTTTGAACACTGTTTCCTGGCACAGGGACAGTGGAAGAGCAGGTGGGTATAAGCTGGTTCCCTCCAGCCCTTCTGTGCTCATTCCAGGTAAGAGAGAGGATCCCTGATGGCGTAATCCTCACCTCTTAACGTTTTCACACGAAGCCCCAGGTCTGGATCTGTGACTTTGGGGAGGACACAAACATTCAAAACATAAACCATAACAAAGAGCAAGGCCAGGGGCAAGCACTACGCCATCTTTGAGAAAAGTGTTTGTGGTCACTCAGTGGGTGTAGGGAGAATATAATAGTGGCTGCAATTCTTTGTAGCACCTCTCACTAAAGAGACAGTTGGCCCAGACCTGGAGTCTAAATCGTTCTCTGACCTGTACCGGACAGCGGTGACGGTAGAAGTGGTAGTGTGTATATCCTAGGCTTGGCCCTCAAGACCCTTGCAGCATCTATTCTCTTCTCCATGGAACCCTGAGAACATTGTGTAAGTGGTCCTTGTGGTGGTAGTGTGTTCCCTGAAATATTGTGCATGCTAATAAACTTATCTGGGTCAGAGAACAGAACAGCCACAATATTAAACATAGAGGTTAGGCAGTGGTAGCACACATCTTTAATCCTAGCATTCCAGAGGCAGAGATCCACCTGGATCTCTGTGAGTTTAAAGCCACACTGGAAACAGCCAGGCATGGTGATATGAGCCTTTAATCCCAGGAAGTGATGGCAGAAAGCAGCAAGGTATATAAGGCATGAAAACCAGGAACTAGACCTGGTTAAGCTTTTAGGCTTTTGAGCAGCACAGTTCAGCTGAGAGGCATCCAGTCTGAGGAAACAGGATCAGCTGAGGAACTGGCAAGGTGAGGTGGCTGTGGCTTGTTCTGCTTCTCTGATCTTGCAGCATTCACCCCAATACCAGGCCCTGGGTTTGTTTTTATTAATAAGAACTTTTTAAGATTCATGCTACAAGTCCTGGCTAACCTTGAGGATGTTAAGGAGGGGCACTGGCCTTGGAGTTATTGCTGTAACCCAGCAACAGTCTGCCAGTTTCCTGAAGCAGAACCAGATAACTGATCAGACATAGTAGGACAGACTAAGCTGTGCAGAAGGACGGCCCAGGTGAGCCCAGCCCACACCATTGACTCATAGAACTGTTAGCTAAGTACATGCCTGCAGTTTAATTATCCACTAAGTTTTGGTGTACCTGGCTTTTTCTTTTGGGTCACCAACCAGCTCCCAAATCATGACATGGAGACTTATTATGAATGCTCAACCTTATCTTAGCTTTTATTTTAATCTGGTTCTCTTTATCTACGTTTTGCCTGGGGCTTTTTACTTTTCTTTCTTTCTGTATATCTTTCTTTCTTGCTGTCTTTTTTTTTTTTTTTAATTATTGTGGAGCTGAGGACCGAACCCAGGGCCTTGCACTTGTTAGGCAAGTGCTCTACCACTGAGCTAAATCCCCAACACTCCCTGCTGTCTTTATGTCTGTCTGGTGACTGCCTGGCTTCTGGCCCTGGGTATGTCCCTCTCTTTCTCTCTCATTCTCTTTTTTGTTCTCTCTCTTCTCTCAAGCCTAGATTTCTCCTCCTATTTATTCCCTCTGCCCGCCAGCACCACCTATACCTCTCTCTGCCTAGCTATTGGTCGTTCTGCTTTTTATTAGGCCAATCAGGTGCCTTAGGCACGCAAGGTGAAACAGCAACACATTTTCATAATTAAACAAATGCAGCAGAAACAAATGGAGCACACCTTTACACAGTTAAAGTAGTGTTCTGCAACATAAACACATGTAACACATCTTTACATCGTTGAAATAATATTCTACAACATTTTGGGGTGGTTTTCTATACAATAAAAGCCTGACTGATGTAGCTGCCACCTACCCTGAGGAAGGATTTGCAAATGAGAATGGCCAGCCCAATACTGTCCCACATAGGTGTGTAATTTCTAAATGCCTAGAACCACATTTCTTAAAAATAAAGAAATGGGCAAAATTAATTTTAATGATATATTTTCCTCAACCCAGTATATCCAAAACATTAACATTTCAACATGTAATCGATGTAAAAATAGTTGTGAGGTATTTTATATTCTTTCATTCCTATTAAGGCCTTGAAATATCAACATAAAAGTTTACACTTAAGAACAATTAGACTAACTACTAATTTCAAATGCTCCCAGGCTTCTTATTGAACAACACACATCCAGGCTTCTGAATGGTTTCATTTCACTAACTAAGAACATTTCCCTTCAAATTTGTGGGCCAGTACTACTAAATTTTTATTTGGCTTGAAAGGACACTGTTAATTGTTTCCCTTGTTCATCAGTTTTCCATCGTTGTTAACAATATACTTGAGACAATGAACACATAAAGAAAAAAGGTTTATCTTGGCTCAAAGCTTTAGAGGACCTGGTCCATAGTCATTCTACCTTATTATTTTGGACCTGTGGTAAAGGCAACACATTAGGCAGAAGAGAGCAATGTCCTGAGTACCTCCCATGAGGCCTTGCCTCTCAATAGTTCTATCACGTCCCAGTACCATACACCAAGGATTAAACTGGACCTTTAGAGAATGTCTAAAAATATAATCAGGAGAGAGAGAGACAGACAGACAGACAGACAGACAGATAGAACTATTTCTGTGAAAGGAAAGACTTTAGCAGCACCCCCCCCAAAAGATACAATCCTTTTTTGTTGAAGGCATTTTATTCTAAGGAAAACACTCTTGCTATTTTTCTCATTTGCTGTAAATGAGAAAAACAATTCCACTCTCTTCCTGCAGGTTCTGTCCAGCAGCTCTTAGAACCATCTGGAAGAAGCTTTAAAAGTATCGGTGACAGCTGATTTTATAGTTCACCTGGCCTGGGCCCAGATTGTTTGGTTAAGCGTTTTTGTGGGAATTTCTACAAGGGGATGTTTGAAAAGTTTGGCATTTAAAGCCACAGACTAAACCAGGTAGACCAGGCTCCTTTATGTGGGTGGGCCTCATCCAATCAGTGAACACTCTTCCCCAGGTCAGAGGGAACTTATTCTTGGAGCTGAGATTTTAGGGTTTTTTTCTCTTGCAGCCAGACTCAAAGGGACCTTCAAGTTTTTCTGGGCCTGAGCCTTGATGGTCTCCACACTGGAACTGTTCAACAGGCCATCCTGGGTCTCAGGCCTTCAGATATGAGCTGAAAATGGAGCCATCGATGTTCTGGGGTCTCCAATCAACTGCATATCTCAGGACTTATCAACCTCCTCAGCTACTCCATAAGCCACTTGGTAATATAGTTAGCTTTCTCTCAACTCTGCAATCCAAACTGATTGACTCTGAACCTCTAGGGTATCTCCCTGGTCACACTGATTGGTCTGGACTGGGAACCATTGTAACCATTACAGACTGTAACCCTCTGGATCTACAGAGAAGAGGTAATGAGGGGCCTGGGCCTCCCAGGGTTTGCAGAGCAGTGAATGAAATAGCTTTGGTGTCAAGGTCAGGTTGAGTGAACAGAATGAAAACACGCATCGGATCTTGCCAGAAAAAAAGGAAGGCTGACATAGCACATGAACAAACTCTCACACCCAAGGTGACTCTTCCCTAGGTGCCTGTGGCTCAGGTGCACTGGATGCTTTTCCCTCCTGTGAGAGAGGAAACAGCCTTCCTTCAGGTCCCTACCAAGCCTCAATTCTAGCAGTGATCAACGTCTCCTTGACTCTGTCTTCATGAGCCTCTATGGGTAGCCTCTCTGTCCCTGGCCTGCAGAGAGACTTTTGAGTAAGGTGTCCCCTCTGGATGAGTCCCTGAGCCCTGGGGTTCTCGGAGTATGTCACTAGTACACGAGAATGCTAAGCCACAGTGAAGCAGGAGCAATTTCAGTAGGTGAGCACTATTATTAGCATGTTAATTATTGTAGCAATATGGCTTACTGCGCCAGGCACCGTTTCTGTCCTTTGTCAACACCAGCTCATTTGATCTGAATATAGCCCTACAAGATGAACTCCACTAGCTCCCTTCTCTCCTCCCCTTTTCCCTTCTCCTCAGTCAGCAAAGGTAGACTGAGGCTGGGTGTGGTGGTACACATCGTGACATCATCATTCGGGAGACCGAGGAGGCCAGGAGGATTATGAGTTCAAAGCTAGCCTGGGCTACAGAGTGACCTCAAAGACTGGGAGTATAGTGTAGCTCAATAACAGAGTGGTAGCCAAGTGTAGCCTAGTGCTCAGGGTCCCATCGACAGCCAAAGAACAAATGAGGCCACACCAGGAAATGGGGTCGCTGTGGCCGCTGGTCCTGACGACACTGGGAATGGGTGCTTATGTGATTTCGTACTATAGCCAGGGATATAGAAAGGTAATCTTGGGCTTTGAGAGCTGGGGTAACCAGCTGACCAAGGTGGCTCAGCTTAGGGAAATATCTTTTCAGCTCAAAGCTGGGATACTCTGGAAGAAGAGGGGCGGGGCAAAGGCCTGAATGCAGAAGGCTTCCAAGGCGAGGGAGTTGAAGTAAGCAGGGTGGAGGTTGTTCAGTTCCCTCTTACTGGAGGAGGCTTTTACATTTTGGCCAGTACTCTGGGAAGTAGCATGTGGCTGTACCACTGAGCTGTCTGCCTCCTTCCTTTCTCTTGTGTCTCTTGGCTGGGCACGGCACCCTGAACTTTCCAATACGTGAGTGCACTCAAGTTCCCTCATTCCTGACAAAAGGCAAGATACACTCTTGGGTCCCCGATATCCTATACGTGGAAGGCATTCCGAATATTAAATATCGCAAACGCTGGAGAGAGGACCTTGTGACCCTTGCGCAGGGACATCTCCTATCCCTCAGAAGCCCCTCCCCTGACTGTGCTCCTGCAAGTGAGCTTCCGAGCTTCCGCAGTCCTGATCTGATCTCCCAGCTCTCAGTTACTCAAGCCGGTTCCTGCCTTGAGAGCGACAATCAGTCCAGTGTTTCTGGAGAGAAGCTGGCCAAGAGCTGGAGTCCCGGGCAAGGCAGGGCAGCTCCAAGGAGGGCTCAGGCTCCAGCCCTCCAGGAAGTGTGAGCACTCAGACCCGTGGGGTCAGGAGGCTGTTGCACACAGGAACTAAAATGCTCAAAGCTCAGTCTTTGCAGTCATAAATGACTACGGTTTAAAACCCTGAATTTTGTAGTAAAAGCTTACGGAACAAAAGCTAACAGGTTAGGGAGCAGACACTAACAAAATTACTGTTCTCTTCTGGATGGGATACCTGGGGTGCCAGCCATCATTCTGCAATAATGAAAGAATGACCAAAGAAATCATGATATGATTGGCTTTGTCATCACTGTGCTGCAAACCCCCAAGTCCCCAAATTCCGATGGCACCCTTGTTCAGGCTTAAAATGATTTTTCCTCCTCCTTCTCCTCCTCCTCCTCCTCTTCCTCCTCCTCCTCCTCCTCCTCCTCCTCCTCTTTATTTATTTGAGACAGGGTCTCACTATCCCACTCTTCTCTTTAAAAAGCATTTCTTTATTTATGGGGAGCGGGACGCGTGCATATCATGGCTCCATGTATGGAGGTCAGAGGACAACCTGTGGTGGTCAGCTCTTTCTTTCCACCATGTGGGGCCCGGGGAGCAAACTCAGGTGGTCACGCTTGAGTGGCAAGGCTTTATTGGATGAGCCAGCTTGCCAGCCCCTTGATTTTTTTTTTTTAATGTGAGAACATAAACCCCAATTAATTGTAACCTGGTGATTGTAGTTACTTGCAAACTAAACTAGGAAGTGGCAACTTGTCAGCGTCGGGCCCAGCTGGGGAAGGATCTGGCATGGGGAGAAACTAAGGAGGTAAATTATCTCCATGGGGGACTCTGTGACCCGAGCCCATTGGATTCTGTTGCCTCTTCTGAACCTTGACACAGGGCAGCAAACACTACCAGAGAATACTCGTCTGGTAGAGACTGCTTGGCCAAGCCTCATCTAGGGATGCCTGGGCTGGACCAGTTCAGCTCCTGGCCAGGTCTTCTGTGAAGGGGGCATGACTCCTGGTAGTTAGGAAACCCTCAGGCCAAAGGGATTACATTGTTCTCTGACAACCCTGGCTGGAAGATTTCCAAGGAGGGGGTGACTGTCCCCTCCAAGAGTCCTGGCCCTGTGTTGGAAATGGCTGGAGGCAGTGGGGACTGACTCGGGAAGCATTAACGGGGCACCCAGAGGGGAACGCCTGTGCCCATTTCAGAAGGAAACATCCTTAGGTCTTCTCATCTACTGTGTCTTCCTCCTTTCTGGAAGATTCTAATGTACTGTGGGTAGGAAGAGCTGCTGTGGAATAATCCTATTGCGCACTGTGAAGATGTGTTGCTCTCACTGGTTTAATAAAGAGCTGACTGGCCAATAGCTAGGCAGGAAGAGGTTAGGCCAGAGAGTCAGATTGAGAGAACGCTGGGATGAAGAGAGGCGGAGTCGCCAGCCAGACACGGAAGAAGCAGGAGATGAACAAGCCATGTCGAAGAAAGGTACCGCCATGTGGTAGAGCATAGCTAAAAAATAGGGGTTAATTTAAGATGGAAGGATGAGTTAGCAACAAGTCTAGGCTATCGGCCAAGCATTTATAATTAATAATAAGTCTTTGTGTGGTTGTTTGGGAGCTGGCTAGCTGGACAGAGCTGACTGGTGGGACAGAAAAGTCTGCCTACAGAGAACCCTCGTGTGTGTGTGTGTGTGTGTGTGTGTGTGTGTGTGCGCGTGCGCGTGCACATGCACATGCACATGCACATGCACATACTCACCCACCTGCACAGCAGTTCCTATAATCTCTAAACACTCTCTTCATCTTACTCTGCTACTAATGTTAATTTTTTAAATGTGTACTTCATACATGTATGTATGTATGAATGTATTATAGTACTAGAGGTCAAACCCAGGGTACTCTACACACTAAGCAAGTGTTTGATTATTAAACTACTTCTATCTTAGTTAGGGTTTTCATTGCTGTGAAGAGACACCCTGATCATGGCAACTCTTATAAAGAAAACATTTAATTGTGGCAGCTCACTTACAGTTTAGAGGTCCAGTCCATCATGGCGGGGAGCATGGCGGCATGCAGGCAGGCATGGTGCTGGAGATATAGCTGAGTGTTTCTCCAGGCAACAGGAAGTCGACTGACTGTCGCACTAAGTGAAGCTTGAGAAAAAGACCCCAAAGCTCATCCCCACACTGACACACTTCCAACAGAAGGTGTGGCCCAGACTAAAGGTGTACCTTCTAGACGCAAGGTCTGGATTAAAGGTTTGTGTCATCCAGCCTCCTCCAACAAGGCCACACCTCCTAATAGTGCCACTCCCTATGAATTTATGGGGGCCAAATACATTCAAACTACCACAACATCCCAAGAACTTAGTTCTCCCTATAAAGGCTAGATTGCTCTTGAATGCTTGATCCTCCCCTGCCTCGGCCTCTCCAGGGCTAGGATTCCAGGCATGTGCCACCATGCCTGCCTACAGAGAACCCTCATGTGTGTGTGTGTGTGTGTGTGTGTGCGTGCGCGCGCACATGCACATGCACATGCACACACTCACCCACCTACACAGCAGTTCCTATAATCTCTAAACACTCTCTTCATCTTACTCTGCTACTAATGTTAATTTTTTAAATGTGTACTAATATCTCCTTATGCCAGGCCTGTGCTAAAAGCCCTACTTACATTAGCCGAGGACATCTTCATAACATACTTCTACCTGGGAGTTCAACGGCTCATTTCACAGATGAGGAAACTGGTAAGTGGCTTGCCCAAAGTCACACAGCCTCAAAGCAGCACAGCCAGGATGAAAACCTGGGCATTTCAAGTCCTGGATCTCCAGCTCTATGAATTTTTTGCAGTATCGGGAGCTGAACTCAGGAACTGAACCTATGCTAGGCAAGTCCTCCACCATTGAGATATATTTCCAGTCTTTTTTTTTAACCTCTTAAAACTTTTTAGACATTTTATTCTTTTATTTTATTTGAGATATATGAGTGTTTTGCCTGCATGTATGTCTGTGCACTGTGGGTCCTGGAACCGGAGTTACAGGTGGTTGTGAGCCTCCGTGTGGATGCTGGGACTCTAACTCAGGTCCTCTGGACAAGCAGGCTCAATTGCTGAGCACTTCAGTCTCTCCAGTCCCAGCACTTCCTACATTCCTAAGATAGGATATTTCACTAAGTTGCCTAGACTGCCCTTGAATAGACTCTCTGTAGCCTAGGCAGGCCTTGAACTTGAGATCCTCCTGCCTCAGCCTCCTGAGTAACTGGAATCACAGGTCTGTGGTGCTAAGACAGGCCTCAAGTGCTTAGGAATAGCCTTTCCTCAACCTGAGGAAAGACAGCTCAGAAAGGCTAGGTGGCTGGCCTGCTCTTGCAGAGCCCTGATTTATCCTTGAGTCAGTCTGGCTACAGGCCTCTTGTTCTTACTTTCTGCCTGAGCCCTCCTGGCAACCCCCTCCCGCTGCCCCTTTGTAACCCCAGCAACGAAAAATGAGCACGAGACTTGGAGTCTGCATGTCAGATTGGCGCTGTTCTTCGGGGTCATCCTCCCGTGACCTTGGACAAATCAATGCCCAGTTGTAAATTGATATTTGGCCTGACCCCTCCCACCCAGGAGCATCCGGTGATCAGATGAGGGAACTGTGAGCGATGGTGGTGTTTTAGGGTTTCCCAGCACCCCAGCCTGGGGGTGGCTATCCTAAACTAGCATGTGACCCGAGGGGCCTGGTTCTGGCACCTGGGCAAGTGTGGGGCTCCCTGCATGGCTCCGAGTCACCACCCTCCATAAAGCACAGAAGGATGCCAGGATTTTGCAATCTGTGATTGCAGCAGGAATAGACTGAATGGCTCTATTCTCCTCTTCCCCGCCCAGGTGCCAGCTCGGCCAGCCGGAGGTTGGCTGGAGGGGAAGGCTAGATATTTCCTTTCCCACCACCCAGACAGTGCCAGTGGCAAGGACATTGGGATCTTGGATCGATCCCAAATGCCCCGGAAAGCACTCCTTTTCAGAGCCGTGAGAGGGGGAAGCGGGAAGCCAAAGCCAGCCCCCTGGGGAGTGAAGGGGGAGAGGCTGGGGCCCCAGGAAACTCATATACCTTCTCTGAGTTTGGTGACTGCAGGATGAGAGCCTGTGTCTTACCCTGCCATCCTCAGAGGGGCGTGGATTCAAGAAGACAATGCGAAATACACACTGTATTATTGTTTTTATTTCCTTTCCTTTTCTTTTTTTTTAAGAGAGAGAGAGAGAGAGTCTTTTGTAGCCAAGGATGACTTTGAACTTCTGACTCTCTTTATTCAGCCTCCAGAGTTCTGGGATTATCAGCTTGTGCCACCACACCTATTTTATGTGGTGCAAGGCAAACTTTTCATTCAAGTTAGGTAAGCATTCTATCTACTGAGTTCTGTCCACCACTCCATTTTGTTGTTGTTGGTAGTGGGTTATTTTTTTTTTTTTCCTTTCCAAACAGGGTCATCTTAGCCCTGGCTGACCTTGAACTCAAGACAATCCTCTTGCCTCAGCCTCTCGAGTGCTGGTTCTCAGGTGTGTGCCACTTATACCCCTCCATCTTTGCATTTTAAGTGACATTTCCAGTCACTGTAAGCCACAGTCACTGTCGTCCCTTGACTCTGCCCCTCTGGGTGGCTCGGTGAGCCTCAGCCGCCGTCCACAAAAACCAGCTCTGCCACCCCGACCTCAAACCCATTCCTCTGACCTTGAACTTCAGCTATGGGATGAGACCACACCCATTTAGTCCGCAGGGCAGTGATGTGAATTCAGTGTGAAAGGGGCTAGGAGGACCCAGCCCAGTGCCTCTTGCAGAGGAAGTAGCCGTCAATGGTGGCCTTTATGGTGGCTGGCCTTGGCCGGGACAGGGAGGGAGTCAGAGCTTGGGAACAGAGGGCGTGATTGTATGAAGAGGGGGTGCTCCCTGAAGACGGCAGCGAGAGTCCTCACCCGCCAGACCCTGGCTGGTCCGATTTCTACTCCATTTCTTTGTAGTGGCATTCACCCATCAGCCTGGGAGTAAGTGGAGGGGACCCTTTCAAGGACGCAGCAGCTGCCAGACTTTCCCATGCCCTTTCTCGATCTGCTCGAAACACTTTTAACCATCATCCAGGAACTATTACCTCATAAACACCATTCGCGATGTGGACTCTGAATAGATAAGGGACTGTTTACTGTTATTGCTGAAGGTAATGGGGGAGGTTCCTCCGGCAGTGCCATGCTGGAGATGACAATCGGGTACTCCTTATTCTGTGACCTCTTGACAGTAGCCACCGTGGGAGAATTTATGTTGTGGAAATAGGCCAACACTATAGCCCAGGGCAAACTGCTGAAGCATTTATTAGCCTGGGCACTGTCTCCAAGGAATTGGAAATGATGATTTGGACAGGGACGCCCCACTAAGAGGGTAAGACTGGTTTCCAGTGCCGGAGACCAGGTATGAGAGAAAGGTTGGGGGACAGCACCCTCAGTCCTAGCCAGGTAATCTGGAGCAAAAACTGGGGAGTGAGGGGATTCAGGGAGCAGAAAGCGACTCATATAGTGTCCTTCTTTTTGTCTGGAGAAAGACGGAAATGACATCTGGAAAGGGAAGAAAGAGCTGGGTGAGACGTGGCTATATCTGCTTGCCAACACCTGGTATGGTCCTTCCTCCAGAGACCTGGCCTCCACTCTCTCCAGTGCCACCATGGCATCCTTGGACTGGATTAATCTGTTGCTGCTGGTAGTCTTCGAAGGCTGCCATAATGGACATCACAGACAGGCGGAGGACGCATCAGCCATGTATTCTCTCACAGTTCTGCATCTGGAAGCCACAGTCCAGATGCGGGCAGAGTAGTGTCTCCCGAGGATGCCTCCTTGGCTGGCTCATGGCCAAGGGTTGGCTACCTCAGAAAATGGTCCATTAGCCATTCCAATCAGAGCGTGTTCAGGGTGCACACCCCTGGCTCTCCATCATCCTGGGCTCATGGTGGGACAGAGGGATAAGTTTGTAGTCTGAGGAGGCTACAAGTGACATGTGACAGTGTCCTCACCAGAGGGATAATGTGCATACAAGTGAAGACTGTTCAGTGGTCTCCTTTATCCACAGGGGTCACATTTCAAATTTCTGATGCATGTTTGAAACTGTGGAACCCTTTACACACCACGCTTCCCCCTCCCATACAAGCAGATCTATGACAAAGTTTCCTTTATAAATTAAGGGCTTCAAGAGACCAACGTTAGTAATACTAGAATGGAACAATTCAGGTGGGCCCAGTGCCCCAGCACTGAGGAGGTAGAGGTAGGAGGACCGGAAGTTCAAGGTCATCATCCTCAGCTACATTGTTGAGTTTGAGACCAGTCTGGGCTGCAAGAGACCCAGTCTTAAGACATCAAAATAGAGCTGAGGAGATAGTTCAGTTGATAGAGTGCTTGCCTTTGAAGCAAAGGGACCTGAGTCCAACACTCAGATCCCATGTACAAAAGCCACAGGCCTGGTGGTGTGGGTTTGTAATCCCAGCTCTGGGAGCTGGAGATAGGCAAGGCTCTAGGGCTGGCCATTGGCCAACTAGCCTATCCTGATGGGCAAGCTCCAGGCCCATGAGAGATTCTGTCTCAGAGAACAAAGTGGGGCCTTGGAGATGGCTCAGTAGATAAAGTTGCTCGCCACCAAGTCTGATGACTCAGGTTTGATCTCTAGGACCTGCATGGTAGGAAAGAGCCAACTCCTGAAAGATGTTCTCTGACCTCCACACGCTAGTATGCCGTGGCGTGTTTGTGCACACGCACACATTAAAATGGGGCCAGTGAGATGGCTCAGAGGGTTAAGGCACTTGCTGCCCAGCCTGAAGACCTGAGTTCAATCCCTGGGACCCACATGGTAGAAGGAAAAAAACCAACTCCCCAAAGTTTTCCTCTGATCTCCACACATATGCCACTGCAGCAGGTGTATACTCAAACACACACATGAAATAAATAAATAAAATTATTAATTAATTAAAATGTAATAAATGTGTTTTCAAGTAAACAGCTCCTGAGGAACAACACCTGAAAGAAGTTGATTTCTGGCCTCCAGACACACACATGCACATACACACCCACATACATGTGTACACCTGCACGCACACATGCGAACAAACAAAAAATAGAACAATTACAAGAATATGTGCAGTGAAAGTTAGGAATCATTCCATTTCTAGAATGTGCCATCATTTGGATTTTGATGCTATTGGCAGGTAACAACCTATGGATGATTGGCAGCTGCTGTATGGGCATTCTTCACCGAGTGTCTCTACCCTCTGAGTCTTCATCTGCCAGCCAGCTGGACCCCGGATGTTTCTGAGACCTGACCTTGACCCTACTGATGAAGTGTTGGGTCCGTAGTGTAAGGAACCGGTGCCTCTAAATTCTACCCACCAGGAACGGCTCCCTCTGAAGGACACAGGCTCAAGATGCATTCTTTAGCCCCCTCCATGTGGCTGAGGGCATAATCGGATCAGAACTGCCATCCTTGAGATGACACTTCTCACAGGGGCAGAGACAGCTTTGGGTCACCCTCGCTGACAGACCCTCCTTAATAGCTGCTACATTTGCAGATTCCCTCTGCCAAAGTCACTTTCTGATGAAGTGGCTTCCTGTGGCCGGCTCATCTGGACGAGGTAATGTTTTCATTGATCTGCTGATGTGCACATCCTGCTGTGCCGGATGGACGGCTGGCTGCCTCTAACAGCCGGCTCTCACCAGGTATCAAATTCCAGGAACAACTTCAAGGCCAAGCACCTCGGACACACTCCACTGTCAGGGAGGACAGCTTTGGGTCACAAAGGCTGGTCTGTGAAGGCCTTCCAGTACAGCTGGCCTCCTGCTCCTAGGAATCCCTCGTCACCGTGCTCTGTGCCCACCATGATGCCTGGGTACAAAGTAGGAGTACAGTAAACAGGGACCAGATGAGAAATGACTCTAGCTTAGGCAAGGGTCGCTTCCAAAATCCTGGTCTAAAAACTGTTTAGTAAATTGAAGTATGTTCTAGAACCTCAGATCTACAGGTGAGGCCTTCAGTCACTCTGCCCTGGAAATACTACTCTCTGACTTCTTGAAGAGATGGAGTCAGGTGACAGCAAGCTTGGGAAGGGAAGAGGAGCGGGCAGTGAAGTCCTTTGTGGTATACCAGACCTGGGCTTGAACTCAGACTCCTGGTCATGTCAGCTGTGTGACCTTGGATGAAAGACTTGGCTTCTCTGAGCCTCCTTTTTCTCAGTTAGAAAGTGGAACTTTTGCTGGGCGGTGGTGGCGCACGCCTTTAATCCCAGCACTCGGGAGGCAGAGGCAGGCGGATCTCTGTGAGTTCAAGGCCAGCCTGGGCTACCAAGTGAGTTCCAGGAAAGATGCAAAGCTACACAAAGAAACCC
>CABHPH010158682.1:0-15831 GCA_902168325.1 Peromyscus nudipes
CTTTGCTCTCATGCTGCCATTACAGAGGAGGAGACAAAAATAATCTTAATATAGAGAAAGTTGGTGGAAATGTTAGTGGTCTTGCATTCAATTTACAGTTACGTTTAAGAATGGCACATAAAACATCAAAAATTAATGCACTTATAAAATTTAGATAGATCAACATCAAGCATATGCTTTACGTACTAATAAATACAGACTTTACAAGAAATAAAATAGATGGGAGAGAAGAAAATTGCTGTAGGTAAGAAGCACAACCTTTCATATGTAAAATCTTTAACCAACAAATCAAAACACACAGCCAACTGTTATCAGCAAAAGGAGACAACTGAGTGATATCAGATAAATATAAATTGTTATTGAAATATGACTAATAATGGAAAACATGGTAATTTAAGAAAGGCTTAGCCTATTGATTGGTTTTTAAACATTTACCAGTTGTAAGAATTTCTTGTTTTTAAATTATTTGATGATTAAGACTTAATTTTGTTTCGCAGAATTATTCTTTGGATGATCAATGTCAGGCTATCCTTTCGCTTCTGTTACATCTATAACAAGATTTCAGTCCTATTTCTAATGATAGTGTGGAACAACTCCATCTCTTCATTCAGCTAACAAAATGTACACTCTGTGATGTACACCTTACAATTTTAAGTTTTTTGCTGAGTAAGACCAGATATTGAGCACTTACAAAATTTATGTAGATATTTTTGGTTGTAAAAAAGCAACAAAACAAGTAGTTATAACTCCAGTTATTTTCTTGATTTTAGTTTTCTTTTAACTTCCCATTAAGCAAATAAATTAGCTAAGTGCAAAGTAATATTATTAGAGGAACTGTTCCAAGAATGTCTGTGAAATTGCATTTCAATACCCATTAGACATGCTTCTTTTTCTCTATAAACCTCTCTCTGTCACTGAAAATGTAATTCTGCAGCATTAAGCAAAGACATGTTCAAAATACAGCTTGATTTTCAATCACTGAGCTATATCTACCTCAAATTAACACTGGAACCCAATTAAGGAGAAGCTGAAAACTCTGACCATTTTAATGCTTTCCTTTGTACTTGGGAAGTTTCAGTGGGAACATGCAACTGGAATTGCATCTGATTTGGAGACTCCAAATGGAAGACGCTGACCAGGAAATCACGGGTCACTCAGCAGGATTGGTCTCTGTAAGAGAGATGGAATAGAAACATAGGTTAGTAAAGAAACCCTTGTAATAATGTTCCCATGTAAGCGACATTAGTAAAACAGGAAAATATTTCTTTGCTGCAGTAGGATGTTAGGTAAAGAGGCAACATCCTAGCACCCTGATAAAGAAATGCTTTGCCTCAGAGACCTTGGCATGGATCCAGAGCCAGAAAGATGCTGTTAGCAAAGAGTTCTGGTGCTGATACATGTGAATGGGGGGCCACTCTATGCCAATTACTAATGGGGTGGGACACCAGTATCAAAAAATTAAGCATGTTAAAAAAAAACTCTATATAAGCGTAATTGGATAGTGAACTGATCTCCAAGGTTCAGGAATACAGACAAAAAACATGGAGTCAGGATGTGCACACCCTGAAGGTCACATAGTTGATGCATTGGGAGAGACAGCTTGTCCAGGTTATATAACTCAAATTCACATTATTCCCTGGGCTATAACCTTGAAGGACATGTTATGGAGAGGGTGGTACTGGTGGCTAGAATGGAGATGTCACCTAAGTATATTGCCCTTATGACACTATCATTACTGTTGAAAACACCAAGGCTCAAAGTAAGGAGAGCTAGTTGGGTCTCAGGTGTGGTGGTGAGTGGAGTTTACACAAAGGTCACAGTGGTCCTTCCTGGAACACTTGCAATTATCCCAGTCACAGTTGAGCACATCTCTTAACAGAAATCTCTTTACATTGTTACATTGTTGCAGAGATATTTGAATAATGGCTGAGTCAGGTTGCCCTTGGAACTAGTTTTTTTTTTTTTAGTTCCTCATTCTCCTGGGGCTTGGGGGGTGTAAGCCTAAAGGGTTAGGGTCTTTCAGGGGGAAGATATAAAAATGAAAAAAGGTAGATTACTGAATCTATTATGAAAAGAAAAAATACTTTTAAAAAGGAATTACTTGTTTTACATAAGATAAGTAATGAAATTTTTTGTCTGAGTTTATCAAATGTTACTGGACTGGACATTGTTATATATTAATGGAGTTTTTTGCCTGAGTCTGTCAAATGTTAATGGACTAGACATAGTTAATGTAATCTTGACTGTGTATATTGTATATACTTATTGGATATAATTTTTCTTCTATTAGTTATAAGCTTTTTTTAATTTTATACAAAAACAGGGGAAATGTGGTGGTATTGTATTTCCCAAAATACTGTGCACTCTAATAAACTTATCTGGGGTCAGAGACAGAACAACCACAATATTAAACATAGAGGTTAGGCAGTGGTAGCATACGCCTTTAATCCTAGCATTCCAGAGGCAGAAATCCATCTGTTCAAGGATACAGCCAAGCACGGTGACTCATGCCTTTAATCCCAGAAAGCAAACCTTTAATCCTAGGGAGTGGTGGTAGAAAGCAGAAAGGTATATAAGGCGTGAGGACCAGAAACTAGAAGCATTTTGGCTGGATAAGCATTTGGCCTGGTTAAGCATTCAGGCTTCTAGCAGCAGTTCAGCTGAGACCCATCTGGATAAGGACTCAGAGGCCTCCAGTCTGAGAAAACAAGACCAGCTGAGAAGTTGGCCAGGTGAGGTTAGCTGTGGCATGTTCTGTCTCTCTGACCATCCAGCATTTCACCCCAATAACTGTCCCCGGGTTTGATTTTATTAATAAGACTCTTTAAGATTCATGCTACACTCAGGTCACCTGACCACTATTCTACAACAATGAGCCACCATGTCTCAAGAGTCAGAATGTTCCCACAGTGGCCAGATAAATTCATGGATCGTTTTATTAATTAGTATAATTTGTTAGTATATATTCAAAGGCAGTTGACCTACTACAGCTACAATCCAGAAGGCAAAATATCTAAAAACAGGTTCACAGCTATCTCCAAAGATAGAGTTGATCATTTTCTACTAGTATGGTTACATACTACACATTACTCAAGGGGAAGAGGGGTAAATCCTCCATTCTTGGTAACACAATCAGCCCTAGTGAGATATTCTTCAGGTGGCTCAATTCTTTCTATTTGAGGAAGCACTTTTATTATTACCCTAAGCCACCACCCAAATATTATGTTTCAGAAAAATATTCTTAGTGGCACAGAATTTTTACAAATAATCTATATTCCACAAATATATAGTCATTGAGGTTTCACAAGGTCGGTAAGAGCTGCCCACACCAAAAAAATGATATTTTTTCTTCAAAATTAATTTAACATTTGTAGGATAGGGACTAGTTAAATATCTAGACAAACCAATTTTGCTTTAAATTCTTTGGTCTAGGGATGCACTTTAAGATTTTTGAGAGATGAGAGGCCACCTGAGACAGATTTGATTGGAAAGTTGGAAGTACTTAGTCATGTGCCTGATTTTCTGCCCCAGTGGAAGCACAGACATTATTCAGATCTGCAACCCCACAACACCACTCATTGCAGTCCCAGTTTCAGGTCAGCAGACAGGTCTCCTTCAGGCAGGCCAGACTACCAGACCCTGTAACCTACAAGCCCCACTCCTCCAAATCCACTCACCCTCTAGACTGTAGCTGCTGCCTGGAATGTGGAGCTTGCCAGAACCAATTGGACTAAGAGATGGGTCTTTGTTCTCTCATAGCAGAACACCCCAGCCTCCATGCTTTGGGCCTGAGGGCACAACCCTGCACCCCTACACCACCACCTGTTGCAGTCCCAGTTTAGGGCCAGCAGGCAGGTCACTGCAGGCAGGCCAGACTACCACTATCCCCCGTGGGACCCTGTAACCTACAAGCCCCTCCCCCAAACCCACCCAACCTGCAAGACTGCAACTGCTCCCTGAGACACACAGTCCATCAGCACTGATTGGACCAAGATCCCCGATTAGACCAAGAGCTCCTATTGGACCAAGAGTATCAATTTGACCAAGAGAGGCTCCCTCAGACACAGACACCACTTGCACTGAGTGGAGGAAGAGATGGGGAGATGCCAGTGCAAAAATACAGTCAACACCATAAAGACCAATATGGCACCACCAGAACCTAGTGGTTCTACATCAGCAAGACGCGAATATCCCAATGCAGAAGAAGCAGAAGAAATCGACCTTAAAAATAACTTCAAGAAGATGATAGAGGCCTTTAAAGAGGAAATGGAAAATTCCCTTAAAGAAATTGAGGAAAAGACAAACAAAAAATTGTAAGAAATCAATAAATGCCTTAAAGAAAGCAAAGAAGAAGCAATTAAACAGGTGAAGGAAAGAGTTCAAGATTTAAAAACTGAAATAGAGACAAAAAGAAGATACAAACTGAGGGAATACTGGAAATGGAAAATCTGAGTAAATGAACAGGAATTACATATGCAAGCATAACCAACAGAACGCAAGAGATGGAAGAGGGAATCTCTGGTGCTGAACATACAATAGAGGAAATAGATTCATCAGTCAAACAAAACACTAAAGCCAAAAAAGTCATAACACAAAACATCCAGGAAATCTGGGACACCATGAAAAGACCAAACCTAAGAATAATAGGGATAGAAGAAGGATAAGAATACCAGCTCAAAGACACAGAAAATATATTCAACAAAATAACAGAAGAAAACTTTCCCAACCTAATGAAAGAAATCCCTATAAAGATACAAGAAGTAGAACACCAAATAGACTGGATCCAAAAAAAAAAAGTCCCCTCGCCACATAATAATCTAACCACTAAACGTACAGAATAAAGAAAAAATATTAAGAGCTGGCAATGAAAAAGGCCAACATGTAAAGGCAGACCCATCAGAATAACACTTGACTTCTCAGTGGAGACTCTGAAAGCCAGAAGGTACTGGACAGATGGTATGCAGACACTAAGAGACCATGGATGCCAATCCAGACTATTATACCCAGCAAAACTCTCAATCATCATACACAGAGTAAACAAAATATTCCATAATAAAACCAGATTCAAACAATACCTATCCACAAATCCAACCCTACAGAAATCACCAGAAGAAAAAATCTAACCAAAGGAAGTTAGATACACCCATGAAAACACAGGCAATAGATAATCCCACACCAACAAATACCAAAGAAGGGAAACACACAACACTACCACCAAAATAATAACAGGAATTAACAATCACTAGTCATTAATATCCCTTAATATCAATGGACTCAACTCACCTATAAAAAGATACAGGCTAACACAATGCATATGAATACAGGATCCATCCTTCTGCTGCATACAAGAAACACACCTCATCTTCAAAGAGAGACACTACCTCAGCAGTAAAAGGCTGGGAAAAGA
Source organism: Peromyscus nudipes (assembly GCA_902168325.1). Taxonomy (NCBI): domain Eukaryota; kingdom Metazoa; phylum Chordata; class Mammalia; order Rodentia; family Cricetidae; genus Peromyscus; species Peromyscus nudipes. The sequence continues at coordinate 5,408 of CABHPH010158682.1, forward strand.
CTAGCCAGTCAAATGGACATAAGCATCAAGCTGGTGTAGCTATCCCAATATCTAATAAAATAGATTTCAAACTAAAATCAATCAAAAGAGATTGGGAAAGACATTACATATATATCACAGGAAACATCCATCAAGATGAAGTCTCAATTCTAAACATTATACTCCAAATACAAGGGCATACACATATGGTGATATTTTGTTTGTACTGAAATGTGAGTTTATTTGTATATTAATAAATCAAGTTGCCTGGGGGTCAGAGCTAATAGCAAGCCATAGCAGAAGCCAGGTGGTGGTGGCACACACCTTTAATCCTGATCACATGACAGGCAGATCTCTGTGTGTTCAAGGATACAGCCAGCATGGAGACACATGCCTTTAATCTCAATACCAACCATAGAAGACCTGGAGGTCTGTATACACAGATGAGGAGGTCATGTGGTTGGGTTTACAACCAATGAGAAGGCAGAACAGAAAGTCAATAAAAAGACAGATACACAGGAAGTAGGCCTCTTTCTGAGGGGAAGAATGGCAGCGGCAGCAAAGGATAAGAAAGGCAGTTTTAAGTCTCAGCTCTCAACTACTGCTCTGACCTCTTAGGCTTTTAACTCTGCATTTGGCTCTGTGTTTCTTATTTAATAAGACGATTACATCTACACACACATTTGTAAAAGAAACATTACTAAAGCTTAAATTGCACATCAAACCCCATACTCTAGTAGTGGGAGACTTCAACACCCCACTCTCACCAATGGACAGGTCTACCAGACAGAAACTTAACAGAGAAATAAGGGAACTAACTGACATTATGACTCAAATGTACTTAAATGATATCTACAGAACATTCCACCCTAACACAAAAGAATAAACCTCTTCTCAGCACCCCATGGAACCACATGCTCAGTCACAAAGCAAATCTCAACAGAAACAAAAAATTGGAATAACCTCCTGTATTTTATTGGACCACCATAGTTTAAAGTTAGATTTCAATAACAACAAAAATTACAGAAAGCCTGCAATCTCATGGAAACTGAACAATACCCAACTGAATCACCAATGGGTCAAGAAAGAAATAAAGAAATTAAAGATTTCCTAGAAATCATTAATGCAATGAAAATGAATGTACAACATACACAAACTTATGGGACACTTTGAAAACAATGCTAAGAGAAAAATTCGTAGCACTAAATGCCCACATAAAGAAAATGGAGAAATCTCACACTAGCAACTTAACAGCAAACCTGAAAGCTCTAGAACAAAAAGAAGCAAACTCATCCAGGAGGAACAGACACCAGGAAATAATCAAATTGAGGGCTGAAATCAACAAAATGGAAACAAAGAAAACAATACAAAGAATCAATGAAACAAAGACTTGGTTCTTTGAGAAAAATCAACAAAATAGACAAGCCCTTATCCAAATTAACCAAAAGGCAGAGAGAGCATCCAAATTAACAAAATCAGAAATGAAAAGAAAGACATAACAACAGAAAATGAGGAAATCCAGAGAATCATCAGGTCATATTTCAAAAACCTGTACTCCACAAAATTGGAAAATCTAAAAGAAATAGACATTTTTCTGGATAGGTATCCCATACCAAAATTAAATCAAGACCAGGTAAACAATTTAAATAGACCAGTAACTGCTAAAGAAATAGAAACAAACACTAAAAGTCTCCCAACCAAAAATAGTCCAGGACCAGATGGTTTCAGCACAGAATTCTGCCAGATTTTCAAGGAAGAGCTAACACCAATACTCTTCAAATTGTTCCACACACTAGAAACAGAAGGAACATTACCAAATTCTTTTTATGAGGCTACAGTTGCCCTGATACCCAAACCACACAAACATGCAGCAAAGCAAGAGATTTATAGACTAATCTCCCTCATAAACATTGATGCAAAAATACTCAATAAAATACTGGCAAACTGAATCCAAGGACACATCAAATATTATTCACCATGACCAAGTAGGCTTCATCCTAGGGAGGCAAGGATGGTTCAAAACATATGAAAATCTGTCAATGTAATCCACAATACAAACAAACCGAAAGAAAAAAAAAACACATGATCATCTTACTAGATGCTGAAAAAGCCTTTGACAAAATCCAACACTCCTTCATGATAAAGGTCCTACAGAGATCAGGAATACAGGGAACATACTTAAACATAATAAAGGCAATTTACATCAAGCCAACAGCCAACATCAAATTAAAAGGAGAGAAATTCAAAGAAATTCCACTAAAATTAGGAACAAGACAAGGCTGTCCCCTCTCCCCATATTTACTCAATATAGTACTTGAAGTTCTAGTTAGAGCAATAAGACAACAAAAGGAGATCAAAGGGATACAAATTGGAAAGGAAGAAGTCAAACTTTCACTATTTCCATATGATATTTTAATATACATAAGTGACCCCAAAAATTCTACCAGGGAACTCCTACAGCTGATAAACTCCTTCAGTAATGTGGCAGGATACAAGATTAACTAAAAGAAAAAAATCAGTAACCTTCCTATATACAAATGATAAATGGGCTGAGAAAGAAATCAGGGAAACATCACCATTTACAATATCCACAAATAATATAAAATACCTTGGGGGTAACTCTAACTAAATGAATGAAAGACTTGTATGACAAGAACTTTAAGTCTCTGAGGAAAGAAATCAAAGAAGATAACAGAAAATTGAAAGATCTCCTGTGCTCATGGATAGGTAGGATTAACATAGTAAAAAAAAAATGGCAATTTTACTCAAAGCAATCTACAGATTGAATGAGTTCCCATCAAAATCCCTACACAATTCTTCATAGACCTGGTAAGAACAATACTCAACTTCACATGGAAAAACAAAAAAACCCAGGATAGCTTAAACAGTTCTGTACAATGAAGCAATTTCTGGATGCATCATGATCCTTGACCTTAAGCTCTACTCTAGAGCTATAGTAATAAAAACAGCTCGGCACTGGCATAAAAATCGACATGGGGACCAATGGAATTGAATTAAAGACACTGACATTAATCCACACACTTGTGAACACGTGAATTTTGACAAGGAAGCCAAAACTATACAATGGAGAAAAGAAAGCATCTTCAACAAATGGGCCTGGCATAACTGGATGTCAATATGTAGAAGATTGCAAATAGATCCATATCTATCACCATGCACAAAACTCAAGTCCAAGAGGATCAAAGACCTTAACATAAGTTCAGTGTAACTGATAGAAGAGAAAGTAGGAAGTAGTCTTGAATGCATTGGCACAGAAGACCACTTCCTAAATATAGCACCAGCAGCACAGACACTGAGAGCAACAATTAATAAACTGGACCTCCTGAACCTGAGGAGCTTTTGTAGGGCAAAGGACACAGTCAATAAGACAAAACAACAGACTACAGAATGGGAAAATATCTTCACCAATCCCACATCTGACAGAGGGATGATCTCTGAAAGATATAAAAAATTCAAGAAACTAGACATCAAAATACTAAACAATCCAATTAAAAAATAAGCTATAGAGCTAAACAGAGAATTCTCAACAGAAGAATCTCAAATGACTGAAAGACAGTTAAGGAATTGTCCAACATCCTTAGTCATGATGGAAATGCAAATCAAAGTGACTCTGAGGTACTATCTTACACCTGTCAGAATGGCTATGATCAAAAACACTGATGACAGCTTATATTGGAGAGGATGCAGAGCAAGGAGAACACTCCTCCACTGTTGGTGGGAGTGCAAACTTATACAGCCACTCTGGAAATCAGTATGGTGGTTTCTCAGAAAATTGGGAATCAATCTGCCTCAAGACCCAGCTATACCACTCTTGGGCATATAACCGAGGAATGCTCTATCATACCACAAGGACACATGCTCAACTATGTTCATATCAGCATTATTCATAATAGCCAGAACCTGGAAACAACCTAGATGCCCCTCAACTGAAGAATGGATAAAGAAAATGTGGCACATAGGCATGATGGAGTACTACTTAGCAGTAAAAAACAATGACAATCATGAAATTTGCAGGCAAATGGATGGAACCTGAAAATATCATCCTGAGTGAGGTAACCTAGACTCAGAAGGACAAACATGGTATGTACTCACTCATAAGTGGATACTAGATATAAAGCAAAGGATAATCAGACTACAATCCATAGCTTCAGAGAAGTTAGCTAACAAGAAGGATCCTAAGAGGGACACATAGATCGCCCTGTGAAGGAGAAAAAGGTGAAATCTCCATAAGGAAATTGGAGATGGTGGTCAATGGAGGGCAAGGGATGTGTGATGAGACTATAAGGGAAAGGAAGGTTTGAGCTGGAATAGGGACAGAGTGGGAGAGCAAGGAAAGAGATACCAAGATAGATGGAGACATCATGGGAATAGGGAGAAACAGGGTGCTAGAGAAGTTCCCAAGTATCCATAAGGATGACCCCACCTTAGACTAATAGTTGAGAGGGTGCCTGAACTGATCTCCTCTGGTAATCAGATTGGTGATTACCTTATCTGTCATCATACAACCTTCATCTAATAACTGATTGAAGCAGATGCAGAGATCCACGGCTGTGTGCCAGGCCAGTCTCCAGGAGTCCAATGGATGAGAGAGAGGAGAGATTCTATGAGCAAGGGACGTCGAGATCATGATGAGGAAACATACAGAGAAGGCCAGGCCAAAGTACTGGAAACTCATGAACTATGAACCAATACCTGTGGAGCCTCCATGGGACTGGACTAGGCCCTCTGAATATACAAGACAGTTGTTTAGCTTGAACTGTTCAGCACCTCCCCCCCCAGTGGGATCGGGATCTGTCCCTCGTGCATGAGCAAGCTTTGTGGAGTCCAGTGCCTATGATGGGATACCTTGTGCAGCCTTGGTGCAGGGGGCAGTGGCTTGGACTTGCCTTAACTGAATGTACCAGGCTCTGCTGATTCCCCATGGGAAGCCTTGCCTTGGAGGAGGTATGAATGGGGGTGGGTGGGTTGTGAGGTGGAAGGCTAGGGATGGTGGGAAGGAGGAGAAAAGAGATATGTGGTTGGTATGTAAAATGAACATAAAATTCCTTAATTACAAAAAAAATCAGAGAAACACTGGAAATATATTTTATTGTTTCTCAAGTTATGCTGAATTCTTACATGTATACATTGTATTATGATGTTTGTGCTCCCCTCCCCTCTTCCCTTACCATCACTTTTCTCCCTTTAACCTCCTAATAGAGAACAGGCTGGATTGCGAGTGAACTGCAGCAAATATGGTAGTAATGCATGGCTAGCCTCCTAACAAAATAATCCAGAACACCCAGTTCTGTCTTCTAATAAACACAAATCCTGAGATACATTCAAAAACAGAAAAGTTAAGAAGTGAGTTTGGACTGAGAGAAATACAAATAATACTGTGAGAATGGGAGAATAGGCCCTGATCATCACAAATTAAAACCATGACTACAAGAATCTTAAAATGTTTTTATCCCTAGTGAACGTAGAAATAGGCAGAATAAAATATGATACATAAGTAGACACATACCGTCTCATTTTCAAAGAGATGACAAAAAAAGAAAGACGGCAGGGCCTGAGGTAAAATAAATGAAGTAGTATCATCAATTTCCTTATAAATTTGTACCAAATAAGTGCCTTCACTGTTTCCTTAAGCTTCATTGAAACCTGTGTGAGGTCCTTCCAGTCCCAAGGGACTATTGGCATTTAATAGTTGATAGGGAAAAGAGTATCATTTTCATCAGTGGTTTACTCACTGAAAAAGTAGCTCATGATCCATTAAATAACTTCCCACCCACACTCATGTAAGTAACCCTAATTAAATTCAGTAGGTCACACATGTACAACAAGACACAACAGAAAAGTCCCAAGTCTCCATAACAGTACAGGCTCTTGTCACTCTCTTTGGTTGCTTACCAGAATTAATTGGTAAGATCATATTGCTGAAGATAATCATGTATCTTGGTTTGCAAGGAATAAAGTAATTAAGCTATAAACTGAGTTGGAAATTTCCTCTCTGCTGGCTAGCTTTCATAATGCTAAAGGATATTAGGCAGGCTGCTGGAGAAGAAGTGGTGTCAATAGTCTTATCCAGCTGTGAATACTATAAAATACGATATTAACCTGCCAGACTAGATGTACCCACAAGTGCAATAGTGCCACAATTACTATGGGAGTAACCTGCTACAGTCTGATTAGAGTTGAGGCCTGTTCCACAAGAGGAAATCCATGACTATTACTGTATAACTTGTCAAAAATAATCACAGCTGAGGAAAATTTAGATGCTACTGAAGAGGCCTAACTTAACATTAGTGCAGCCATGACAGGCTGCAGAATAACAGTACTGGGACTAGGTCTTACTCTTACAATAACCAGGAAAAAAAACCCCACAAACTGTACCCTGCAGGGGACCAATCAGAAATGAGACAAACAAGTACTAGATGTTCCAGAATATTAAGGATAGCTTACATATCTTGTATATAGGTTCCCAATTTCCTTGCAGCAATGTCAATACCAATCTCATTTGACAAGACTTTTATTGCCCCACTTCTGCCCAATCTGGAGTTCAATCTCCATCTGAATCTGGAATTTCTCTACCCCACCATCCTTTACTCCTTAAAAACCCTGTCATAACTGAGCTCAAGGCTCCCCCTGATCCAACCACTGTGCCAGAACGGACAGGGAGCCCAAGCTTGAGCTTGCAATAAATACTCTTTGCTTTTGCATAGGAACTCTGACTCCTGGTGGTCTCTGGGGGGCTCATGACATGGGCATAACACTAGGTAGGGAAACTTATGATTACTGTTGAGTGAAATTGTCAATGCACTAGGAAGACCTCTAAGTGTCTATGTTTATAGCCATATATAAGTAATAATACTTCATCAGAGAAGTTTCTTTTTGTAATAAACAGTGGTTATTGCAAAGATCCATGGCTGCTAAAGTCTCTAAGAGTAAGATTTGAGTGTTCTGCACTAAACAACACTTCTATATCACAACATCTTAGGCTCAGAACATCATAGAGGAGGACACAGAAAGAATTTAAGAGCAAGAAGACAGGGGGAAGATGTGAAATGTTGTATTCTGGAAATGAAACAGCCAATGTAGTCAGGACTTCAGAGGAGTCGTGGCTGCATGTGTTGGACTTACACAAGATGGGGGCTCTCAAAAGTCAATCATGTATCAGGGATGTCCTTTTTGGGTCCTATCCCTCCCCAGTGAGTCCATGACTTCAGAATGACTCTGGAAGAAGAATAGTCATTGCCTTCAGTTATATAACTATTAAGGAGCCCACCAGGTCTAATGAATAATTTCAAACCCATGGTCACAGACATGATCCTGGTAACAATGGGTCTAAAAAAGAAAGAAAGAATAAGAACAATAACAACAAAGAAAATACATGAATGTGTGCTATGGATATCTGTATGCTGTATGCTGTGAATGTGTTGCTCTGATTGATTAATAAATAAAGTGCTGACTGGCCAGTAGCCAGGCAGGAAGTATAGGCGGGACAAAGAGAGAGGAGAATTCTGGGAAGTGGAAGGCTGAGTCAGGAGATGCTGCCAGCCACCACCACCATGAGAAGCAAGATGTAAGATACCGGTAAGCCACGAGCCATGTGGCAAGGTATAGATTAATAGAAATGGGTTAATTTAAGATATAAGAACTAGATAGCAAGAAGCCTGAGCCATAAGACCAAACAGTTTAAATAATATAAGCATATGCATGTTTATTTGGGTCTGAGCAGCTGCAGGAGCCAGGTAGACACAGGAAAACTTCTGGCTACAAATGTGGAAAAGGGACTTATAGAAAAGTGAGAGAAGAATGATGATGGGAGAAATATTAGAGGTGTTGGGACGGTTAGGATGAGAATGTACTATGCATATGTTTGGAATTGTCCAAGAATAAACTAAAATGCCTGAGATCCACTATATGCATGTCAGAGAATTAACAAATACAAAAATTGTATAATGTTTAAGATTCTTGCTAGATGTGATATAACTCTGAAGCTATAGATTAGTTTTCAGAAAAATAGAAGCACTTTTGAATGAATCAAACAACTGGATAGTAGGATTTGAGAATGACGGTATTTGGGTAAAAGGGGAGAATTGATGACTGTCATGGGTAGGCTGCATACCAAGCAGTAGATGGCCAACAGAAAAAGGACTTAGCAACACCTTTGAAGTTTTCTTGTTTCATAATGTCATATCAGGGCTTTTCCTTTTATGTTTTAAATTTTAACTTATTTCATTTTTATTTTATTATATATACATATGTAATTATTATTTTCTTCTCTTTTTTTATCCCACAGATTTTATATATATATATAAAATTTCTTTGACTTTTCTTGGGCTCTTTTCTTTCTGTTTGTTTCTTTTATTCTATTCCAATGTGCTAGTTTTTGTTTTATCTTTATATTATGTTGTATTATATTGGGTTATATTGTATTTTGTTTTTATCTCTCAGAATGCCATTTGTTTTCTAATGAGAGACAGAAAGAGGGGGTGGATCTGAATAGGAGGGAAAGTTAAAGGAACTGGGATGAATACAAGGAGAAACTAAAATCAGAATATATTATGTGAGAAAAAATTATTTTGAATACATGCAAAAATATAAAATAGAATATCTACTCATAGGCTTATCATGTAATAAGGACATGGTTGCCAGTTTATGGGCTTTTGGGAAATTGATTAGATTCTAAGAACTTTGACTTTCTCAGTGCATTGATCTATTGATGGATTCAAAAATGTGATATTTGGAGACGGTCAGAGTTAGGCCCTAGCTGGAGAAAGTATGTCAATGGTGTTGTCTTGTCTGAGTGCTGTAAGAACCTCTGAGCCACTGACATATTATAATGCTTCACATTGGATTTGAAGTAATAAATTACACTGACTTTCCACACAAAATACCAAAATTATGAGCCAAAATAAGTCTCTCCTCCTTAGAAGTCGTTTCTTTAGGTATTTGTCACAGCACCAAGAATCCTCACTACTAGAGTGGCATTGTTCTACATGGGTAGCTGAGACATTCATCAGTGCCTTTGTGAGTTGTTTATATTTCTAAGCAACTGGACTAAAATTTGAGAGCAGGGATCTGCACACAAAATTATTGCTCGCCCATCACAAAGGAGAATCATCTGAGATGTGAATGTCAAGTTTAGGAGCACACTAAGTAGAAGATGAAAAGGATAACTTCTAAGACCAGACTGTCAGAAGAAAATGCCAGCAGAGTCTGTCCCTGGCATTCTGTAGCTGAAAAATGGTGGACTTCAGCTAGCCTAAGATCTGAGGAAGAATCCCTAAAGGCTCCATCTTCAGGCCCTCTTCCTCCAGAGGGCCTTATGTGAAAAGGAACAATTAAAATATGTACTACTTCGTAAGTTGAGTGTGAATCACATATGAATGATCAAACTGAAGGATGGCAGAAGCAAAGAGATCAGTGGACAAAGAATATCTTGGGGAATTTCTGCTTTCATGTGTTGCTCAGATATATGATCTGGAAAGCTGTAGTTCCCAGACAAGTAGGCTCATTTTTAAAAATTACATGTCCATGCCAAGGCAAAGGGACAACTCTGAACTTGAAAATTCTTTGGCTGTGGCCTTAAAATTGAATATTATCAACACTTCCAATAGTTATGGTAAAGGACATTATTTGATGTATCTGTATACCTATAAACAGACACAGGTAACTCGATGCCATATATCTGGTGCATATGCCAATTTCTCTGCTTTGTAACTGCTCTGAGGTTACTACAGTTGCTGTTAGTTATTCACAAAATTTAATTGTCAGGACCTATTGTTTCTTGATAACTAAAAACTCTCCTGATTCTACATAGTTAAATTTATACTGGCTTTATACTAAACTTTGAGTCTGGAAGTCAGACTTCTACCTCTAACTCCTGTATACAGTGTCTCAACTGATGGTGGTCCTGCTAGAACTAAGAGAAACACAAACTTACAGAAAAGAGCTGAAGATGGCAACATGTTTTGCAAGCCTGAAGGGGGAACTCCCTGCCACCCAATGGAGCAATTAAATGGAACTGGTACTTCTGAATAAAAATGATGGTCATGTGCCTTAGTTGGCTTAATGAAAATTATGTCCACCTTTAACCCCGAGGATGGTGTAAAACAAATGGAATCCATTTCTTATTCTTATGAAATTCAAAAAATAGTGTGATTATAGAGTTTCTTGACACTAGATAATAAGAATTAACTAGACCATTTCTCAAGAACAGTTTTAATAATTAAAGTTCATAGCCATTTTAAAAATATTTTTAGATGCCTATTTTTTAGCTGACTGTTTTTAGATGTCTATTTGTTTCCTAAATGAGAGAGAGCAAGAAAAGATGTGAATGTGGGCGAGTGCTGATGTGGGAAGGATGTTGGAGGAGTTAGGGGAAAGGTTAATCATAATCAGAATATATTGCATGAAAAAATCTATTTCAATTAAAA
>CABHPH010158682.1:16231-29727 GCA_902168325.1 Peromyscus nudipes
TTATGAATGGAATTATATTCATATAAATATAATCTTCACCAGCTGCTGTATTTTGTATAGCTTTTCCAAACTCTAAATTCTGTGCTAATTGCTTTAGGCTCAACACAAGGACCATATCTTTACCAAATATCTGTCATCATTTGTCCATACTCTAACATCTACTTTCTTGTAAGCTTCATCCAAAGGATTCCTGACTCCTATATTAAGAAAGATAATGCAAGCTGTTATAATTCTAAGAAAATGCTGACAATAATTTGAACTTTAGCTCTTGATGTAACTGTACAAATATATGTTGTCACTCTTCACATGCTCCCTTTCAGTCTGAGGATCAATCTTTTTGACACTTGGCTTTCAGATTTCTTGCAAAACCCCACTGTTTCTAGCATTTTTTCCAGTAGAAGAAAAACAGAAGAAATCACGTAGGTTACACTTAAGGGCTAAACATGAGTATGATACATAGTACTATGGCTTTTCCTATTGAATTGTACTCATTTTTATATATAATAACTTTAAGAGACGCTAACAAATGGACACTATCTGGAGTAACAAAAATCTCACAGTTCTGATGAATAGTTAGGAAGTCTGGGTAGGTAGTGATATGTGTAAACATACCCACACATACTGAATGTTACCATGTAGGAACAGTAGATATTTCATTCATATCCCACTGCCAACGCAAATAGGCATGGTATGAAGAACTATTATACTGATTTTTTTTTCACTAAGAAAATTGAGACTAGAGAGCAAATGTAATGGTAAAATAATGGTCATTCTCTGTGAAGAGCTACACTTCAGGATCCTTATCATAGTTTTTAAGGTTCCCTTAGAGACAAGGGGCTGGATCTAGGAAGACAGGGAAGTGCGTGAGATCAGGGTACATTATGTGGAACTCTCAAATAATCAATAAAAATATTACATTAGAAAAAATAATAGCCATTCTCATAATTGCTGTTTAAAATTCCCCACTCTGGCTCTGGTAGTACAAACTCTCAGATCCTAAGGCCTTGTGGGGGAAAAAAACAGTAGGGATGTAAGCGATTACTGGGTTTAATCTCTCATACTTATAGCAAACTGCATCATTAAGCTTCTGCATAAATCTCTTGGAGATCATTTTACTAATGGTAAAAACAATATCTCTACACTAAGCTAAATTTGTCTCCATTTAATTCTTATGTATTGTTTCCTAACAGAAGTCTGGGGGAAAATAATATAAATATAATTATTTCAAATCACATTAAAACATTTGTTAGTAGTCAACTCTGCTTCTGTTTTGGAATTAATAATTACAAGTCATTTACATATCTCTTACATGATGTTCTTTTTGGAGACTGTATCTACCCCAATACCTTCTGAAAATATTTTCCCTAGAAGATGTCATTTCCAAGCTAAGCACCAAGAAATAGATGAAGAATGTTCTTGATCACAAATATTTCCCTATATCTTCTCTTCCAATTGTGGCTCCCCCTACTAAGCAAGGCCACCTTTTCCAAATAGTTACTATTACTATTAAGGATTTAAACTTCTTTCCCAAATACACATTTTCCTGTTCCTAGCACTTTCTCTACATCATCACTCACAGTAATGGATCCCATTTCACTTACATAGTTAAACAGTTTATACTTTGCCAAGTTTGGATTTCAATCACTAACTCTCCATCTTAAATACTCCAAGTAATTTCATTTGGCCACAGTAATAGATATTCATATGAATTTTCAGCTATTTTTACTATTAGTATTTAGCCATAATTTCAAGTAACTAAGATTACCTTAATTACAAAGGACAAGAGAGAATTTTTTCTTAGTAATATTACCATCAGCATATTTGATTATGAATAACAATATATTTAAAGATAGAGCTGACTTCCTGATTTAATGCTTGATTCAATTTCCTCTCTAGACCCAGGAGGGAGTTATTTAAGAGATCCCAATTAGGAATGATTTGAATTAATTGGAGCAACATAATGTACACATTGCATTGCATTCCCAATTAAGTTGGAAAGAGTCAGAAGAAATTCTGCTGACAGCATTTCTTTATTGGGCTAATAGTCATTATTTACATATCATCAATTCTTTATCTAAAGTATTTTGTCTCTCTGAACACAAAGAGACATTATTAAGAGACAAAAGTAACAATGGGTAATAGATTGTATAAGTTAAAAGGAATGATTGGAAAACACACTATAAATTCATGAATCCTCAAATACCCAGTGTAGAACTGTAAGGTGTATAAATTATGTGCCAAAACTGTGTGTGATTAGGTCATCCTCTGGAGCCCCATGTGCCCTAAAATAAGAGGCAATTTTATTGAGCTTCAGTTTATATTTCCTTGATATGGAAACTGAAATGTATTTTGATGCATATAAGAGTTCTTGCTGTGTTTAGATTAGGCTTAGTCTTTGGGGTATAGTGCTTTAATATCACACTTCAGAATGGTGAGTGCTCTTTTCATAATATAAACACTGGTTCTAAATCTTAGAATATTAATTTCAAACTACTGTGCTATTTACACACTTACTGCTTTGGATCAATTTTTCTGGTAATTGTTTTGAGTTCCTCTGTTTCTCTTTATGTAATACGAACAAAGAAAGGCATGATTCAAATTCACAGCACTAATGCTCTAACACCGTATCTGTCAGGAATACATTTGTACCGCAGCACAGAGAATGGTGAGGAATGTGGCTCTCACTCAACTCTGAGCAGAGTTAAGAAAGCAAATTTCTGTCATCAAATATTAGTTTCTCAGTAATATGTGTATACTTGTAGGTTTAAATGTACATGCACACATACTGAAGAAGAAACACACCACACACACACACACACACACACACACACACACACACAGAGGGAGAGAGAGAGAGAGAGAGAGAGAGAGAGAGAGAGAGAGAGAGAGAGAGAGAGAGAGAGAGAAAGAGAGAAAGAGAGATTTGTTGTTTTATTTTTAGATCAAAACAGATCCTCCCATGGGACATAATTTCCACATAGGAAATTACCCATGTAAAGGTAGTAGAAAAAATTAGCAATATGCTCTGAGTTGGTAGTATATTTATCAAATGATTTGTTAATATATGCCCAGTTCATGTAAATAGGAATAGATGGATCTCTCTTCTCCATGACCTATATGACAAGTAGGTTCCAAAAGCTACAAAAATGTTTTTTCATTTCATCGCAAAACTCATTTTTAAAGATACCAATTAATACACTTTTTTCAAAAATATAGCTGTGGTCAAAATTATTCAGTTCACCAATTAACCAGTAGTGATTGCTACTGATCCATTTCCTCACTTAACTGAAGCTGAATACAAAATCCCATTTCTGACTATAGATGAAGCTGTCCCATATCCCAGAAGCTATTACGGTTTCATTACAGGCAGTTTTGTGAGGCAAGTACCCAAACTAATGAAGTCTAATTTCCTGCAGATTAAAAAAAGAGAGAGAAGTGATAAGACATCGCTGATGTTAGGTAAAGAAATCTTGTATATAGCACATTTATTCTGTTAAATTGCTCGTGGACACATGACCACGTGGATGCAGACCGAAAGAGCCACTGACATTTTGCTCCTGTGGGAGCTGTATGACGTGTGGAATTCAAGAATGAGATCTCCCTGTAATCTTAAGGCCTTCAAGTAAAAGCTCTGTAGATGTTCACATTTCAAGATAAACTTAAAACATTACAGGTCAAATGGGCTACACAGGAAACCTGAAGAAGATATGTAATTATCACAAATAGGAACCCAAACAACGTCTATAACCGCTAAAACTATCCGAAGAGTGTGGTGTTTATAACTTGGTTAATGCTGCACCTCCCTAGAACAAATGAGTGCTATGAGGGTCTAAGTGTCTCCATTCCTAAAAAAAATTTCACCTGCAAATGTACAATATTAAGAGGTGTCAGTGGAAAATCAATAGTTAGCTTACTGCAAGAATCAGTTGTTTCAGACAGTCCTGTCATATAATAAGTCTTAAAAAGCACATTAGTGCTATCATAAACCATTAAAGTTGGTTTATAACCAGGGGGAAAAAAATCCTTTAAAATCGCTCCCTGCTACAATTCACAACTCGTTTGTTAGAGTCTTAACCGCCCTCAGCTTTGCCTTGGGCCATTAACTAACAAACCAATCATTAACGGCTAGTAATGACCATTTTCCCAGGGATTATTGCTTAATTGAACTCTTGTGCAGGACCCATTATTTTCTAAGATGTCAAAATAACTATGTAATAACACATTTTTCTGTAATATAAGCACCTTCCCAAATAAACAATATGAATGTCAGAGAAATTAAATTGTTCACTGTCTATACTATTTAAAATACATTACTTTAATGACTAATTTTGATATTTCAGAAGAATGTCTTCATTTTTTCTCATTCTCCTGAGCATATGCACCCTGTGACTTAGATGTAGAATTAATGTGCATTTTCCTTCAGTAATATATACAATGTCAAGACATTTATATTAGTAAGCTGTGTTATATATTCATCTGGGTAAGGTACATTTGATTATTAACATTCTGCTCCAGAGAAACAAGGCACCGTTGCTTGTCTGTTGCCATGGAAATAAATTAGGAAGGATAACCTGCCTACTTATCAATTTTTATTAATGCAATCAGCCTACCTGCTTAACTCATAAGTAACAATAGCACATTGAAAGTAAGCCAATGAAGCACAGGAACTCGAGGGGTGCCAGTTAAAGTAAATAGGATAGAAAATTGTTGAAATAAAAAGTCTGAGTTATGTGTCATAGTTTTGATGGGACCCATTAATACTACAGGATAAACAATTCTCCCAGTTGAGAGGGCTTCAGTGGTGGAATTACCATCAATTAATGTTTATTGAGAGGAGAAGAAGCGACTGAGACAAGAAGTCAAAGGGAGTCAATAAAACACTTCGGCCCTCCTGCAGGGCTAGAAAAATTTACAGGGACAAGTGTTCAAATTGGAAATGAAAAGAATCTCAAGCCACTCTTAGTCCAGCAAAGGTGTGCAATAAACAAGGCTTGCCTGTGTTGTGTAGGGCATCTGGAAATGAAGCTCTTCTGCCTATATTCTGAAAGAATAAAGCTTCCTCAGCAAATAGATTACAGATTACGAGATCAAAATGATAGACTCTAAAATCAAATATAATCATTTGAAGGACACAGATATGTGTCTATTCATTAAGATAGGTCGAATTAGGTTCTGAAAATGACTGTTCTTCCGTTCTTTCAGACTGACTCTATGATCAATGCCTGCAAATGACTAAGATTTCACACAGTACTTTATTTTCAATAAGCCAGCAAGTAAACATGTTTATTTTACATAAGAAAACAGAAAAAGATGCATTTAATCCTTAGCATCTAGTGAGTATCTTAAAAATAGTTTGTCACACAACAACAGAGACAAAACAATCTAATATCTGTAAGATAAGGTTTGTGATTTGCTTGAGACTATCTAATAAAAACTACAATCAATGAATCTGGAAATTTTGCTTTTATCTTCAATTATATTTAAGTTTTCAGTCTGTTACTAAGAAAAGCTAAAATTAATGACTATTATTATTCTCATAGTGACAACAGATTAATAGTAAGCAGTCAGAATTAAACTAAGTTATTTGTTCTCATTTTGCAAAGGCAAAGGGAACAAATTCCTGTTGTGATTCATATTTAATTTTTTTATAACTTCTCACTGATAGTAAATCAAATGAAAAATGTGCATCCCATCTTTATAAGAAAGAAGAGCCTATCAAATATAGTATCATTGTCTCATGGTCTATTCGCTCCCTTTTCACAAAAATAAAATCAGTAAGAAACGTATTTTTGGCCCAATTTGAGATATGAACTTGAGCCTCATTAAAGACAAGCAACATTCTAAAATTTCCAAAAAAATGGTAAATGTGATAGATCTGAAATTCTGCACAATGCTAGAAAGGCTATTGTTTCCTAATTACATTAATGCTACTGTTAACTGAAGAAGCAATTAATGCACAGATAGTGTTAGATAGAGCAAAACAGCTGAGTGTAAACATATTTCATAGAGTTTAAACTAAACAAAGATTCCGGACAGATGAATGCACGTGGCTCTCATTGAAAACACTTAAATAAGTATAGATTGCTAGCAAGGTCTTTGTTTCTCTTTCTCTTAAGCAATATTGAGGTTTATTTCGCATTGTATTCAAATCTTCCATTTAAAGGGGACAATTCAGTATGTAACATTTTCACAAATATATTCACTTATCAACCAAGTAAGTTATTAAACTCTTCCATAACTTCATAAAGAAGTTTTGAGAACACTCCCTAATCTCTTAAACATAAGCAAAAGCCAATATGGATTTTGTCTTTACAAATTGGCCTGTTACAGATATGTCACATAAATAGACTTAAAGAACATGTATTTTTGTAACTGGCTTCTTTCTTGTACTAAGATGTTTTCACAGTTCATCTACATTGTAGCTTGTCTGGAAATCCTCCCCCAGTCTACTTGGCATAGATGCCAAGATGCCTGGTGATTAGCATAACTTGAAGGTTTTACTGGGCCCTATGTATATCATGTTTTTCTCTATAGGTGCATATTTATTATGAAATCTGATCATTAATTCAAGCATATTAAGATATTAAAATTATAACAATGAATAAAATAGAAAAACTATAAAAATACACTATAAGAAACTTAGTGACTGTTGTCTCTCAGATTGTGTTATTCTACCCAAGCTTTCTTTCTTATGATTATTTGAAATGATACAAGGCTATGTAATCAGACAAAGGAGGTGAATTGTTCTGGTTCCATGATGTAGCCAAGGAGTACTGATTCAGGTCTACATGAACAAAAACACTACACCACTAGGCAGAGGATACAATAACCACAGTGACTACAAAATCACCAAGAGGCAGGTAGCATACATACTTTAATCATGGTGGGCACAGGAATGGTTGATGTCCTCTACAGGGCAGAGCAAGATGCTCTTAGGTTCAAGTGGTACCAATAACACCTTTTAGTTTAAAATACATCAGTTCTTCATCTCAAGCATTTTTCATTTCAGTTTTCAGAACATGTTAACCTTAGGTAAATCAACCTATAAATGCAATATTGCATCTAAAGGAGTATTACATCATTATTCCATCTTATCAAGATATCACATTTTATTTATCTATATATAAACTGAAATGTATCTCAGTTCTTTCAATTTCTTTTGATATTATAAATAGTCCATGAGACTGTCACACACACTCACACAAATACACACGCATACACACTCACACACGCAACCAACAAACAAAACAAAACAAATGCAGACAATGGAAAATCATGAAAGCAGCCCAGGGAAAAGATTCAACCACCTTAGAAACAAGAAATCTGAGGGTATAGTAAGATCTCATTCAAAGTAGCCACCAACCTGGTTTTCTGAATACAGAGCTACCTTTCGAAGATAAAAATGAAATATAGTTAAAAGCAAACAACTTAATAATAAAATAATGGGCAATTTTCTTTCTAGAAGAATCATCTATTACCAAACAATAAATTTGGGAAGACTTTGACCATTAATCTTTTAATAATTTTCTGTTCAATTTCCTCTTTTCTCCCTTTATTTACTCTCTTAATACTTACATTAGTGATGTAATGATGTCCACATTTTTTAGAAGTTCTGTTTCTTCATCTTTTTCTCTGTTTCAAATTAAATATCTTAGTCCCAGTGATCTTCATGATTGTGTGTTCCCAGAACTGGGATTACATTTGGCATATCAACACATCTCCCCTTCACATGGGTGCTAAGCTTCCAACCTCAAGTCTTCATGCTTGCACACCAAACATTTTTGGGCTGAGTCATCTCCTGATGGTACTCCCACATTTAAAAACTTCTGACTTTGAGTCCCATAGAGACTAAGGTGGATACAATTGCATCCCACTTCTCTGAAAACTTAACAATGATGTGCCACCATAACTTCAGTTTGCATCCTGTTCTGGAAATAGTGTCACTACAAATGCTATTAGTCAAATTTAGTTGAATAATTATTGGAACAGGGTAGACTCCCGAATCTGATGTGAGTGGTGGACTTAACTAAAAATAAGTCTTTGGAAGCACAACTGTCTACATGCAGAACATTACGTTACAATGTAATCAGTGAATGGAGTCTGGTTTCTACAAGATAAGGAAGTACACGCAAACCTCCAAAAGCACGAAAGAAGCAAGATGTTGAACTTCTAGCCCCAGGACTAAGGGGCAGCAGATCTCTGGCCCCTGGTATAGGGTACTTAATCATGGCACCTCTAACAAACGATGTTCATCACAGCCTTGAGTTTGCCCTATTGCTCTAATAGGACCATGTTATACACAAGGCTCTATCATGCTTTTTTTTTAAATGATTCAGCCTACTTGTTTTCTAATAATTATCAATTAATTATCCTATAGGTTTTATCTGTAGTTTCTACTAATGTAGTTGGTCATAAATTGATCCAAAACCAATTTTAAAAAAATCAAATTTGAACTCCTTAGAAGAAAAAAAATACTTGAGACAATGGGAATTTCTGCTCCTAGGTCAGTTCACCCCACTGATATTTTCCCATGTTTCTCAGACAAAGTAGCAGGCATATCTTCCATGTGTTTCATTCTGTTAAAACTCCAACCTTATTCCTTTCTGCTTTTTCTACCATTTTTACTATTTCTGAGAGCCTTAGACTTAAACTTCTAATTTTTTTTCAAATATTTCCTTGGGAAGAGATTAAGTGCTATGGGTTTGTTGTTGTTGTTGTTGTTTTGTTTTGTTTTATTTTAATTTGCTTCTCTTAGCTGCCTCTAATTAGCTAGAAGCCTGAGGTATACTCTTCCTTTAGAGTTGAGCACTTCCTGTTTAAGGGAATGAGCTGTATCTTTATATTCTTGTTGGCTCTTTTAATAATATGGACTCACAAGGGAGACAGGCACCTAGTATCCTGAAGCTTGTTCTATATATCATACTTTGTGGCTGAAGAAAGAATGTGGCTGTCACTCACCCACATTCACTTGTAACTGAAATATAGCACCAGATAGCTAGTTTCAAGATGAGATACTCTCATGTACCTGTCTCCTTGAAAGATACCCCCTTTGTGATTCAGAGCTGGAGGAAGAGCAAATCTCACTCTAACCCCTCATATTCTTGCTGTCAATTTTCACTAGGAAAGTCCCTTGGATATATGCCATTATTTTTATTATTAAATCTATTATTATTATCTGAGATTATTTTCTCAGACTTTACATTGTTGCTATTAGGTAATTTTCATGATTTTTTTTGCCAGAGATGAAATTCATAGAACTTCTCACTCTATTATGATGTAATTCCCCTTTAATGGCATTTTAAATGTATGGCAAAGCAACAGATCCAACCACAATGAGGCACTGAGGTTGTGATCTGCATCTAAGAATTTAAAGACTGTAGCAGTCAAAGAAGATATTCCCATTGTAAGAATACAATCTTAATTTCCAGCAACTTCTTCACCTTATTCCTCAGAGATTTGGGTTCAAAGGAAGCCCAGGATTTCTCAATTTACAGTTATTCATGCTTTCATGTTAGAAACCTACAATTGATCTTCATGTTTTCCATTTACAAAATGAAGCATCTTTTGGTTGACAAATCAAATACTTAAGTTGTGAATAATTAAAAGGTCCATTTAAAATACAATAATGTGCTGTATTTTTTAATGTGTTTGTTGGTAAGATAGTTTTATTTATTTGAGGATAATACAAAGAAAGTAAGGCTGACATATCATTTCCCTTTAAACATTATTTAGAAGAAAAGCTAATAATTTTGTAAAATTTGTGGTTAGCAAATCTGTTCAGTATTTTCAGTAAGCAGGGGAAAGTGGATTATGTTATCTTATTCTTACTCTTATGCTCCCTAATTTTAAGAAGTGAATCATTGGATTTATTTCCATGAAACTTACAATTTAGAAGTAAGAAAGTGTCAATTCTCTTCTAAGACACCAAAAGTTAGAAATATTCACTCATACTTAGATAACAAAGAAATATATTAGGTTATACATCTGGGGCTTGACTGTTCATATACTATGAATTTTTTCTTAAAACATGAGAATTGTGATTCATGAGGTATCAGGAGCTGGAGAGATAAGACTCAGGATAACATACAGAAGAGTAGCACAAACAATACCATGACTGAACTGGCCTTAAGAAAGCTCTAGGCAAGGGACAACAAGGAAGTGGGAAGACAATTCTGTCAGCAGCTTCTGTCACCAAGGCTGGTTTTGCAACATCAATGAATGAGTGAGGCTTAGCAATAATCGAATGAAGTCACACTGCATGCCAATTGCATTTGAAGTTCTTGGCATTGGCTTGCAATGTATACTGACTTGCAAAATTACTCCAAGGCAGGAGGTTTTAGATTTCTACTTTTGATAAAAAGAAGCGTGATTACTTTAAACTGGAGTTCTAGCAATGACATACATAATTTATGGTAACTGGTAATAGAATTGTGATTTATAGTTTGTATTAGTTACTTTTCTAGTTGTTATGAGAAAGCACTTAACAAAAGCAACTTAAGGTAAGAGAGTTTGCATTTTGTGAGTTAAATTATATGGACCATTATGGTGCGGAAGTTTGATGGCAGGAGTTTGAGGTAGCTGGTTATATTACATTCATAGTCAGCAAGCAGAAAGTAATGAATGTTAGTGCTCAACTCTCTTTATCCTTTTAACCCAGTGCATTAGCCTAAACTATGGAATGGTGTTGTCCACATTGAGAGTGTTTCACCTCAATTAACCCAATCGAGAAATTCTCTTCCATGAACACCCAGAGTTTTTTGGGTGATTAAAGATCCTGACTGTATATAATTAATATAAAAAGTTAAGCATATCATCACGAACCATGTCAAACACTCTCAATATTTGGTAACCTCTGTCAATAATCTTATGATATAGACATTGTCCAAATCCCACTGTTAAGAAAACTGATAATCCAACAATATTGAGCCCACAAAGATACATGACAAGTACCCAAAGAAAGTCACATAGTGAACTCAGTTCTGAGTGTTCACACAGTACCTGTTCATAGGATATAGTGGTCCTTCTTAAAGACACGGGCATGGATTATATTACTATGCAGACAATCTATTTAGAATCCCTCCACTGTTGTAGAATATTATTTTAAGGTGTGTTACTTTTGTTTATACTCTGGAACATTTGTTTAATGATGCAAAGATGTGCTTGATTAAATAAAATTTACCGACAGCTAGGAGGCTGAGTCAGCAGCTAGCTGTTAGGAGGAGGTAGGGAGGAGCCAGGTGGAGGAGGGTTTTTAAGGAGGGGCCAGGAGTCACAGGAGGGCTTTTTGGAGGATTCAAGCAAGGAGGAAAGGTGTGAGCTACTTGCTATTCACCCTCTCCGAGGAGCAGAATTCCACCTCAGCCTTTGAAACTTGAGTTCTTTAGAGGGACAGAGATTTAGTTAAGTTCCCTTTGTAGCTTTGAAAGACTTGGAGCCTAAGGGAACAGAATTCCCTCCAGCTACAGCTCTTGCAGCCTAACTGCTGCTGGTAACCGCTGAGTTGCAGTTGTTGATTTGGACCATCATGGCTTAAAAGTTAGCAACAATGTAATAAAAGGACAACACTCCACCAATATACTCAACACTAAGGAAGAGTGTTATATGTGATATTGACATGACAGGACATGTATTATAGGATGTGACATAATAAGTATGGTGAATTACATCATACACTATTGTGAGATCACAGATTAAAGCCTGTCTTAAAGCCATCTTACAATGTACTTGATCCTTACTATTTTTGTTAACTTGAAGTCTTTAAGTGCTTAGTAATATTATGACATTGATTATGGCACATAATTTAATTTTATGGGTTAATTAGTTTTCAGTTTCTTAGAAAATTAATTACCTGCAATTTATTATATAAACATTTAGGTGTCCAGATTGAAAATTTAGATAACAAGAATCATTGTTCACATGTTTTTGTATTAATATGTAGCATGTAGCTAATTATAAAAATTTAGGAAGTATAATATTCTAAAAGTTCTAAAAAAAGTAAAATAGGAGGGAGGTAAATTATTAATTTATTTAAATGGCAGTGTTTTACCAAATGAGTGTAGCCTAAGACTTGGAGTAGAACAGCTTTAGTTTTAATGAGTGTAAAAACATCAAGGATGCTAGCAAATAAAGTCAGGAAGTAAAAAACACAATATGAATTTTTTTTTTTTTGGTTTTTCAAGACAGGGTTTCTCTGTGTAGTTTTGGTGTCTGTCCTGGATCTCACAGTGTATACCAGGCTGGCCTTGAACTCACAGAAATCTGCCTGGCTCTGTCTCCCGAGTGCTGGGACTAAAGGTGTGCACCACCACTGCCTGACATGAATTCTTTTTTAGTATGTATAAATACCATAAAGATATAATGAGTCATAATTAATTTCTACTTAAATAATAGATTTCAGTAACAAAATTTTCTTATGAGAAAAATAAAATAAAAAATCTACAAAAATTGCAGTTTTGAATCTTTTAAATTGTAGATTAAAAATTCAGTGAGACCACAAGTTAATACACTTAATCTAGGCAGTCTTAGAGCACACATACATATTTGGAAGAAATATTATTATATAATACATTAAATATGTAAATATAATATAAAATATATGTTTATAAATCATATAAATATATGTAAATTAGAGATAATAATTTATTTACCTTTCTGTCTCTCATCTATCTTTAATAAATGCATCATACATTACACAGTACTTGCCAGGACTCATTAGTTAATAATGTCCTCTTAGAAAAATCATTATTCTATTTCATAAAGTGAAATTTTGAATACAGAAAGAAATAAATACAATGTTGGGGATAAAAATAAATGCATAAAACTAAATTTTGGTTTTCACAATGGGTATATATCTTATAGAGCCACCAAAGCAGATGTGTTTGATGGACATAAATGTCTGTATTTTCTGGAATTTATAGAAAGTCTGGGAATACAATCAGAGAGAATGTAAATTGCATCTGCTGTACGGTATTGCTAGAGCTGCTCTTTCTTATTGAGTTGAGAATGGCATATGGAGCATCTCTGACATTCATGAAGCTAAGTGCATGAGTGTACGATATTTCTTTAAGGACACTGACTTAGTTTACAAAGATCTAGGAAGGAGCACAGACCATTCTGAATTTTTCTTTTCAAGACAGGGTTTCTCTGTGTAGTTTTGGTGCCTGTCCTGGATCTCGCTCTGTAGACCAGGCTGGCCTCGAACTCACAGAGATCTGCCTGGCTTTGCCTCTGGAGTGCTAGGATTAAAGACATATGCCACTGCCTCCAGGTGACCATTCTGAATTTAACCTGACATACTTGCCTTGTTTCTTGCTAGTCAGTCTCTAGATGAAACTAGAGGTAAAATACCGTAAGTACAATCCAACTGGATAAATTATCTGTATGTAAACTTGTCTTACTGGTTTTTTTATTGACCCAAAATAGATGCAGTCTGGAGTCTTACGTAAATTGATTGTAAATGTGTACAACATTATAATGACCCCTGATTCTTAGCTACA
>CABHPH010158683.1:0-39559 GCA_902168325.1 Peromyscus nudipes
TTACATCTACACTATACACAACCATTATCTGTTCATATGTATAGACCTCATATTTTCCTGACACAGAGGATTGTGTTATGTCTTCCTATTTGCATCTTCATCTGCAGTAACAGTTCTACCACCTACCAATATGTAATTAAAGAATCGAATCCATGCAAGGACTAAACTATTTACTCAGTCAGAATACTTAAAAATCTAATTATATATGTAAAGGCCATCACACATAGTTATATGTTATTCTTTAATCACTTAAGTATCATTCAATCCAATTATGTTGACAATACAGATTAATAATCATACGCAGCACACGATTGCTTGCATACAATCCTTATGTTCAGGAATTTCAGGCAGGAGAATTATTAATGGACTACTTGATCTATGCAGTAAATTTTGAGCAATTCTTAGCTACACTGAAAACTTTGTCTCAAAACATAAAACCAAACCAAACAGATGAAAGATTTACAACCTAATCTTGCTGGATGTGGTTACATATACCTGAATATTAGGTGAAAAAAGGGGGAAAGACAAATTTGGTACTAGACCACAGTACAAAATGTTCTAGAACAATCATAGATATATAGAAAACTGTCACAAATAAAAAGGTTGATCATCGCAACAAAGTCATGAATACTGTATTCAGAGTAAAGTCAAATATAAAACAGCACAAATGCTATAGAAAACATTTATGCAGGTCCTCGAAAAGTTAATCATACAAAACATATAGACCTCATATCATTCTGATGCTCCACTCCTACACAGGTTTTTTTTTTATATATCATATATATAATATATAACTTACGTGTTATCTATTGTATCACTATACATATATATGTAAAACACCAAAATAATTTCAAATAAAATTTTCTATAAAAATATCTATAGTAGTATTATTTCAATTAGCTCCAAACTCAAAGAAACATTAATTATTGTCAAATGAAGAGCAAACACTGTATTTTTACATAGTGTAATATCCTAACAGAGAAAAAACAAAATAGGATGATAATGCATTTAAAAAATTCACCTTATTATTATAACATTGTGTTACATGAAGAAAGCTATAAATATCTTTTTCTCTTCCTTCTTTCTCTTTCTTTCTTTCTTTCTTTCTTTCTTTCTTCCTTTCTTTCTTTCTTTTTCTCTTTCTTTCTCTATCTCTTTCTTTGTTTGGAAATATTATTTTAAGGTGTGTTACTTTTGTTTATGTTACATTTATTTAACTCTGTGAAGCTGTGTTACTGTGCCTGTCTAAAACACCTGATGGTTTAATAAAGAGCTGAACAGTCAATAGAGAGGCAAGAGAAAGGATAGGCAGGGCTGGCAGGCAGAAAGAATTAATAGGACGAGAAATCTGGGAGAGGAAAGATCTAGGAATGAGAGAAGGAAAAAGACACCAGGGGCCAGCCACTGAGCTAAACAACCAGCAATGTAAGAAAGAAAGGAATACAAAAGTAAAGAAAGGGAAAATCCTAGAGGGAGAAAATAGATAGGATAACTTAAGAAAAGCTGGCAAGAAAGAAGCCAAGCTGAGGCCAGGCATTCATAATTAAGATTAAGCCTCTAAGTGTGATTTATTTGGGAGTTGGTTGGCAGGTCCTCAAAGAACAAACAGTAAAAGCAAACAAAAATATTTTTCTTTCTTCTTTTCTTCCTTCCTTCCTTCCTTCCTTCCTTCCTTCCTTCCTTCCTCCCTCCCTCCCTCCCTCCCTCCCTCCCTTCCTTCCTTCCTTATTTCCTTCCTTATTTCCTTCCTTCCTTTCTTTTCTTCTATTATATCTATCTATATCTATGTATCTATCATCTATCTATCTATCTATCATCTATCTATCTATCTATCTATCTATCTATGTATCTATCTATCTATCATCTATCAAGCAAACATACATCATGCATAAACATATACATACATACATACATACATCTATCTTCCATCTATCTATCATCTATCCATCTAATCATTCACAATAAGCAAATTCAGAGACAGAAAGCAAGTCAATTATCTCCAAGCACTGGGGATGGAGAAGATAATGGATGTATAAGTGTCATGCAGATTCAACTTTCAGGGTCAAGAAATCTCTGGAATTAGTAAATAATGATGGTGACAAATGTGGACATTTCCTTTGGGCTGATGCTCTTAAATCTTTAGTGGTATATTTAATCTTACATACAATTAACCACATCGAAACAGTAATAAGATGGCATTTCAAACAGCATTGAATAAACTTTTATCATGTCTGCTATATAAATGTCTTCTTGAAGATCTTTAATGTTGGGTCAGATAAGATCACATATTCAAAAATAAAGTAATCCTGCTGATTTTTTTCAGCAAATTATATCCTGATTTAGCTAACTTGTAGGATAGCATTGAATTGTGCATCCTTTTCATCTTTGCCAAGGTGGTTTATCAGAGCGTTTTCTTCATCCCAAAAGAATTTGTTAATATAAAAGCATGGGATAGTTTTCCAGTGCAAGCATGCTAAATATTCTTTGTCTGATTTTGATTTATACTCAAGGTGAATGTGGAATGTTGGCAGTGTTTGTCAGAATGCATGCCATTTACCTTTCAAATATTAAATTAAAACAGAAGGAGAACATTTCTTGTTTGGGATGCAGAACCATTTAAAGTATTCCCATTAGGATAGAGATCTGTGGAAATAGAATAATTTCTGTGTTATGTGAATAATATTAAATCATGACAACAAAAAGTTCAAGGTATGTAAATATTCATTGAAGAGAGTGATTGATTTAAAATGATAAAAAAGGAAGTTGAGGCCCTAGTTGTCTTGTCGAGGTATACTTTTAGCATCAATATATTGAGCAGAATTTCCTTAAGAGTAGTACACATTTGCATAGATGCAGCAGTATTTATTATAATATAAAATAAAATATGAAATTCAGCAAAGACAAACAAAAAAGACATAGCACTGTGCATGTCTGCTGTGAGGCATCATGGGACATTGTACAAGAAAGAAAACATTACCTGAACCTGGATTCAGAAATGGAATAACAAACCCTAATTATGTCCAAAATTTCAGCTATTCTGGGCACTGCCTGGGACAGCTCATCTGTCTGTTTCATGTACCTGGGGCACTATTACAACCTGAGACACTGAAGGCACTGAAAACCCATGATCCCACAGTGTGTCTTAGAAATCAGTTTCATAGTCCCAAACTAGTGAAAGTAAGAGACTCTAAGAAGCATTCAATAGATCCCTACCACCAAAAATCACTTAAGGATCAGAGTTATCGAAAGGCACATGTTCAAAGTTAGTAAACATGGTCTCTGAAGTGATGGAGGGTCCTTATTTGACATTGGGTCATCACTGTAAAGTTTTTTTCTCTTGTATATACGTATTTACTAATAGTTATTGTTGCTTTTCTCATTTCTCAATTTTAACAGGGACTGGGCTGAAATGCAAGGAATACAAATAATGAAGGGTACATGATTTACAGGGAAATTTTATGTATTTATAGGTGCTGATTATAAAGAAACACAAGTCTCCGAGCTTTGTGAAAGAGAATTTTTTTTAAAAAAAAAAACTTAACATGCTCAATGACCTACTATCACAGGCAAGGAAAATCTAAAAAATAATACAGAGAAGGACAAGGATGCTGTCAATTTTTTCTGGGATATTATACACAATTAACAAGACCTAGTGGATTATAAGCAATATGACTGTCCTTTCAAGAAATTCTGGAGATTAAAAAGTCATAAAGACTTTGGAATCTTGGTACATTTATGATGTCTCATTCAATACATGGAAATTAATGCGGCCTCTCTACATGGCATACACTAGCTAGGACACAAAGTCTCCTTTTATTTATTTATTTATTTATTTATTTTTATTTATTTATTTATTTTTTGGTTTTTCGAGACAGGGTTTCTCTGTGTAGCTTTGCACCTTTCCTGGAACTCACTTGGTAGCCCAGGCTGGTCTCGAACTCACAAAGATCCGCCTGGCTCTGCCTCCCGAGTGCTGGGATTAAAGGCGTGCGCCACCACCGCCTGGCCTCCTTTTATTTAAACAAATCCTAAAATGAGGGCTTTACTTTAATGACTTTCTCATTCCAAAATGACCAAATACTATAATATCATTCAAGACTAAAATTTAATGTATAAATTTTAGTGGAATATAACACAACATTGAACAAGATCAAACATAACATTGAACAAGTGGCTCTTAAAACTTCATGTAATTTACCTAGGAAATGCACTAATTTCTATTTAAATATGTACAAGGTTTGTGAATACAAATAAGGTTACCTTGCTGGAATATTATAGCTTTTTATGTAATTGTGAGGACAAAGATTATCTATATATTACACAGGAAATGAAATAAGAATTGAATAAAGGTGAAAACAATTTAGTGTATTTAAAAAAATAATAATGAGGGGAAGAGAACCTGAAGCTACAAGATGTAAAACAACCAATAAAAATGAAGATAATCTCATGCATTCTACCAGTAAATGATTTTTATACAAGAGAATTAAAACCCTTGATGAAACGGAATTGCTTACCTGAATGGGAAAGAAAAAAAGATAGAGATAGACCTTTTCTACACAACATACATTTTGGATTCAATCAAATACATTGATTGACAATGGAGTGACCAGAAAATAATCTATGCTAATTACACTCCAAATTAATTAAGTTAACATTTATACCATAAACAGGGCATTTTCCATAAACAGGACATTTTTAGCAACCACTCTAAAGATCAAGGAAGAAGAAACAGAACAGCCAAATTTGGGGAAGACCTGTAAACTGCTGTTTTACCCTGCATCTCATAATCATGCAATGATGACCTCAGAGCAGCTACAGTAACATTCACTGGTCTTTTCCAAGATCAGGTCTTTTATCACTAAAGAACAGATGGGCAAAGAGTCACATGATCTTATACCTCTCTAATGAAATGCTAGCTACTGATAGATTCTGAAGGAGAGCAGTCACCGTCTTCAGTGGTATTACCACAGGTGGGCTGACTAGGCTGATTCTCTAATTTCTAAGTTCCAAATACATGGTAATATAGACACTGGGTAAATTCAGTGTCTCCTAAAGCAAAACAAAGGTTCACAAATGTGTGAAAGAAGCCTTTCCAGATATGGGGAATTGACAGTAGCTGAAGAGAGGTAACAAAGGAGAGCTTGGTGAAGAGAGTAAGCAGAATGCCCTGGATGCATCTATGCAATTCTCAGATAAGAAATTTGCTAAAAATTACAATTAAACAAGAAGTTAAGTAATGCAATTCAATACACTGAGAAAATGAAGAACAAATACCTATACAAGCTAAACTACTGAAGATAAAACTTTTGACAATAAGGGTCATGCTTCAATAAACCTCGAAACAATAGTCTATCAACATAATCCTGTAATGGGTAGCTGTTCCAGCTTTGACCTGGAAGTACTACCCCCAATGAAGCTTCCAGTAACTGTCATGCCTACAAGGCGGGGTCAAGAGAGGAGTGCTTTAAGGCCTGAGATCCAGATGTGTGGGCTCTTTTGGTTCCTGGATCCTGGATGCTAGAGGTAGATCAAGCAGAGTTCTCTAGAGAACACCGCTGGACTGTGCTCCACCTTTCCTGGACCCTGTAGCCTATCCCTTTACTTGTAAGTACACCACAAAATAAACCTCCTTTTCAACTATGTGGAGTTGCCTTAATACTTCCACCAATATCTGGCACTCATGTGAGGCAAATTCCAAAGGCCTGGGTAGCTTCCACCCTCAGCCTCCTCTGTGACTGCTGTGGCATGCTTTCCATACTTACCACACTTCCCCTTTTCTTTTTTTCAAAAAAAAAAATGCTGCCCAACATGGGGCAAGAATTTCCACCTAAAACCCAAGAAAGAAGATTCTAAAATGGAACTAAAAAACAGCTTCCTAGTTTTCTCTCTCAAGTTGGCAACAGCCTACAGACTTGAGCTAATCTATGGCAGGTTCGTGGCCTGCGAGCTTGATGTGCAGCATGGCAGATTCCAAGTCATGCAGTGTTCTGCATGGTAGATGTGGCTTTTTCTAGTACAAAAAAAAAAGAAACAAAAGAAAAGAAAAAGAAACAAAAGTTTTGTGGGCTACATGCTGCTTTGATAGAGGCATAGACCCACTGCCTCCCAGAGTCCAGCAGTGAGCATGGTTCCCCCAAAACTGCTGGTAAATGTAGTTCCACAATGTTGAATACCTGAGGTGGGTGGAGCCAGCAGCCACAGCTGTCATTTCAGTCTTAGAATGCTGCATTTTAAAGCAATAGATTTGCAATAAGACAGATTCAGATGGGATAAACCTCTAAACAGTTTACAACCTGTGCAAAAATGTATATGGGCTTGGAAGAGACAAAAAAGTAGTAATATATGCAGTTATATAAAGAAATAGTTTTTAAAAATAAAGTCTTTAAAGAGAAAGTAAAAGTAATATAAAAAATGAGTCATGTAAAGATGGATATCACACAGAGAATCTGGATTGTATTGTCTTTGGGATTTTTAACGGCAGAAAGACATTTGATTGTAAAGACTGCTCAGTTAAAACAATATGTATACTTTTTTTCATTTTTCTTTATTAAGAAACTTTCTACTCACTCTACATACCACCCACAGATCCCATCTTCTCTCTCCTCCCACCCCCAGCCCTCTTTCCCAAGACACCCCACATCCCCACATCCCCCAAATCAAGGTCTCCCATGGGGAGTCAGCAGAGCCCAGCACACTGAGCCAAGCAGGTCCAAGCCCCTCCCCACTGCACCAAGGCTGCACAAGTCATCACACCACAGGCACCGGGCTCCTAAAAGCCTGCCCGTGCACCAAGGATGGATCCCGATCCCCCTGCCTGGGTGCCCCTCAAACAGTTCGAGCCAAACAACCATCTTCCATATCCAGAGGGCCTATTCCAGTCTCATGGGGGCTCCAGAGCCAATAGTCTACAGTTCATGGGCTTCCACTAGTGTGGCTGGTCATCTCTGCATGTCTTCCCATCATGATCTTGGTGACCTCAACTGCAAAATCCCTCCTCTCTCTCATCAATTGGATTCCTGAATGGGCTATAGAGCTTAACAAAGAATCCTCAACAGAAGAATCTCAAATGACTGAAAGACAATTAAGGAATTGCTCAACATCCTTAGTCATCAGGGAAATGCAAATCAAAATGACTATGAGATACCATCTTACACCTGTCAGAATGGCTAAGATCAAAAACACTGAAGACAGCTTATGTTGGAGAAGATGTGGAGCAAGGGGAACTCTCCTCCACTGTTGGTGGGAATGCAAACTTGTATAGCCACTCTAGAAATCAGTATGGTAGTTTCTCAGAAAGTTGAGAATAAGTCTTCCTCAAGACCCAGCTATACCATTCTTGGGCATATATCCAAGGAATGCTCAATCTTACCACAAGGACACATGCTCAACTATGTTCATAGCAGCATTATTCGTAATAGCAAGAACCTGGAAACAACCTAGAAGACCCTCAACTGAAGAATGGATAAAGAAAATGTGGCACATATACATAATGGAGCACTACTCAGCAGTAAAAAACAATGATATCATGAAATTTGCAGACAAATGGATAGAACTAGAAAATATCATCCTGAGTGAGGTAACACAGACTCAGAAGGACAAACATAGTATGTACTCATCAATATGTATATTTTAAAGGAATCTTGATTTCAAAATTTGGATCTAAGGATATGTTGCTTTGGAAAGAAGGAGCTGCTTTTGTTTCCACAGAAAGCAAGATTCTATGGATTTGTTCCAGATTAAGATACATCAGGTTTTACCAGCCAAAACCCCATGAAATGTCTCCAGTGACACCATGGCCTAGATGATCCAACATCCAGAATGGTTTCAGGGCAACTGGCTCAGACAATACAGTCTCACAGACTACCCCATAATCCTAAAATTTTCTTTGTATCCCCATAAGATACAGCACCCTCATCCAGCAGGAAGTAGTTTGAAAAGCCATACCCAAATTCCCAAACATACCAAGCTGGCTTTGGAGATGGAATTGGCTCACTCCTTCTCTAAATCCAACTATACTGGAAAAAAAAAGGTTGAGAGATTCTTTTGTCCCATATCAGAAGAGCCCTCTGGTGTGGGACAGAAGAAAAAAAATATTTTTAATTTAAAGCAGGTTGATTATAAATGCAATCTCTTTCTAAAGAAGAAAAGGGGATATAGATATGGTAGGATGAAAGGATAGATTAATGAACCTACTTTTAAAGAGCAACAACTTGTTTAAAAATGTTTTATATTGCTGTAAATTTTAGTTTATTGATACAAATTTGAAGTTAATTTTGTTATACTGTATATGTATTTCTACTCTCATTTGAAGTATTTTGTTTGTACAGCTTATTTGAAATTGTAATGACTAATTAAGAAATACAGATTAATAATTAGTCTTCTATGATAGTCAAACTTATGGTCATGTTAAATTTTCTAGGTATACTTAGATATATTTCAGTTAGGTAGGTAATCTTCAAATACTTAAAAGACCTACAGAATATGGCATTTAAAATATTTTAAAATTTTAGATTTTCTGGACAGTGATACATGTCTGCTCCTGGCAGCACCAATTTACTTCAGAGAGGAAGATGGGCATTGAAGACACTCTATATGGAGTTTATCTTCTTCTTGGCAAAAATAGCTATTTGGGCAAGAAATTGTTCTTGCCTGGACTGCTTGATCAACTGGACATGCAGAACCCATAGAAAGGTAAACACTGAACTTTGCTTGGCAAAATGGTCCTTCAGGTTCCTGCTTCGCAGAGGAAACTGCAAGACATTCTAGAGGACACAGAGAGAAGTCACTCAGAGACTCTAAGCCTGTGGGCTGAAGACAGATGCCCCAACTTTACAAAGGAACTTTAGATGACTGTCCAGGCTGCCAGCTGTCTCTGTCTACTCTCGCAAGACTCCCAAAAGTTGTTTGTGTCCTTCTCCTGTTTCTCGGGTAATAAATATATCCTTCTGAGGTCTTTGATGTAGTTGAAGACTAGATAGTTATAATTTCTTTAGTTATGATAAAAGATATTTTAGATATGAATTCTTAGACTCACAAATATAGGATAGATAGGATATCTTCTTTAATTTTGCCAAATACAAATAGACTAGATATTATAACTCTAATTCTTGCTTGATAATTGTTTTATTATATGTAATTTTGCTATGTGAAAGTTAAAACCTTCCTTTTTGAAAAAAAGAAAAGGGGAAATGATGTGGATATATGTATGCAGTGAACGTGTTGCTCTGATTGGTTAATAAATAAAGTGCCGATTTGCCAATAGCCAGGCAGGAAGTATAGGTTGGACAAAGAGAGAAGAGGATTCTGGGAACAGGAGGGCTGAGTCAGGAAACACTGCCAGCAGCTGCCATGAAAAGCAACATATAAAGATACCAGTAAGCCAGGAGTCATGTGGCAAGGTATAGATTTATAGAAATGGGTTAGTTTAAGATGTACAATCCTGCTAGCAAGAATCCTGAGCATTAGTCCATACAGTTTGTAAATAATATAAGCGTCTGTGTTTTTATTTGGGTCTGAGTGGCTGCAGGCCCAGGCAGGACTAGAGGTAACTGCAGATACATAATCCCATACTTAAGATCACATCTTGATCAAAGTCAAAATGCTTGGATTCTTATATTAAAATACAAAAACTTGTTTTTCTACTTTGTGACTTCTATTTAACATTTTAGAGATTATAGATAACTTCCAAGAAAATCAAACGTAATATAACAAGTTTGATGGAAAGGATATCATATTAACAACTAAACCAATTCTATGAGAAAATTGTCAAATAAAATTAACAGTTTAATTGCATTTTCAAAATATATTGTTTTATTACAAAACAGAAACAAAGCAGTTGTGTTTTTGTACACTAACAAGGAAAATTGAAAGACAAAATTTCAAAATACAAAACTACATTTGCAATGTATGTAGAAGAATAGGATATCTGGGTATAAGATTAAGTAAATTTAAATGTGCACTGAACACTACATAATTGCTTAAAAATACAAGACATAAATATAGCATATGCTTTATCACATTAGATTAGGTAATTACTTTTTAACTATAATATCAAAAGAGAGACAACAAAAACAAGCATATACAAATAAGACTATAATTTTAAAAGATGTTTGTTGGAGGAAAACTAATTGGAGTAGAATAAATAAGCTAAGGAATGTAAATAAACATTTTCTAAAAATATATCTCAAGAGGTAAATATTCAAATTACATAAAGAGCCGAAAAACTTTGAAATGGAGTTTGGAATGGGAGATCATGGCAGAGAAGGGAATACAGGGAAAGATAAATAACATTACAGACTTTTAAACCAGTGTCATAGAAACCTATTAGAGTGGAACTTTCCTAAAAGATACATGTACACAAATAAATATAGTTTAGGTTGAGCTACCTGATAATGGAACAAAAATTCTGACACAACAGTAAAAACCCAGTGTGAGGAATGGATTACTTCTTTTGTAATTGTGGGTCAGTAAGGTCACATAGAACTACAAATATTACAGGATATTTCTAATATCTGTGGTTTTCCACAAGACTTATGAGTAAGACTCTCCATCAGTTTATGACTCTATATGCTTCAGCTCTGGAACAGATAAAACTCAAGCTGGTACACATGTTAATGGTACATCCCTACTACCCAGTATTGATAGTGCTAAAATGTGTCATGCCTACTACTGGAAGAGTGAAGTAATCATCGATCTTACCTGGATGTAAACAATGCAGGTTGTAATAATGATGTCTGAAAAAAGATAACCATTGGTTCAAAGTGGCAGAAATAACATAGGGGAAACCAAATACCTCTGGTTGCATTTAAGTCCAGCTCCATACGGTAAAATCTATAGTTGACATCAATATTTTGCCAAGAACCCAAGGCTAGATAAGTCAAAGGCCCTATGGGAATACTTATTACTCATAATCTACAAATGGACATAGTATTAAACTGACTTAATGTCTTACTGCTATATCCATAAATGAATGAATGGTGAATAACCCAGAGTCCAAAAAAACTGGACAAGTTGTAGAGAAAAAGAGACTTCAGGAGGCTTAGTCCTAAATGGAAACATCTATGGCATACTTCCTCCAGTGTGCATTATTGGATGCTTTGCCAAAAATAAGGTCATGGTAGCTGTAGGATTATGAGAGCATGTGTGGGTCCTCCACTCTATTCCATTGATCCATGGGTCTATTAATATGACAGTCCCACATTATTTCTGTTACTGTAGTTCTGTAGTATAAATGGAAAAAAAGTGATGCATCCAGGATTTTTGTTGTTGTTATTATTATTAATGTTGTTCAAGATTGTTTTAACTACTCTGGGACTTTTTATTTCCTTATGAAATTTAATGTTGTTTGATTAATTTCTTCAAAGAAGTGTATATATCTGTGTTACTTCTTCCTTGAAGATCAGAAACAATTCTTTGGTGAGTCCATCCAGACCTAAGATTTCTCCAGTTGAAGATTTTTGATTATTGTTTCTGACTCACTGGATATTATGGATATATTTAAAATATTCAAATATTTAAATATATAGATGAATAGAAGTTCCTCTATATATCTAGAATATATTTAAAATAGTTCATCATCTATATGTCTAGAAATTCATCCATTTATTTTTAGCTATTCCAGTTTCATAGAATATAGATATTTAAAGTATTTCCTTATGATTTTGACATTCCTTGGTGTCTTCTGTAACTTTTCCTTTTGCAATTCTACTTTTATCAGTTTGGATCCTATGTTTCTTTAGATTAAATTGGGCAGAAGTGTGTCAGTCTTATTAATCTTTTCAAATAAACAACTCTAGGATTCACTGCTTCTTTGTTTTCCACTTTTCATTCCTATTTAATTATTATCAGCCATGATTTTGATTATTTCTTCCCATATCTATTTTGGAGGTGTCATTATTTTCCCATTGTTTTCTGTTGCACCATTGTTATTAACATGATTTTTCTCAAATTAGACATACCTTGCATCCTAATAAGTGCTCAGTTTTGGAAAAGTCCCGTGGATGCTAATAAGCTTCTTTATTCTTCATCATTTGATTGGAATATTCATTGCATATTTGCTAATTTGTTAGGTCCAATTACCCTGGCCCTCCTATCTTTCTCTCCTCCTTTTCTGGGTATGCAGCCTCTGATCTTTCCAAATTTGTCTCTTATTTTTCCTGATCTGCTTTTACTTAGATATATACATATGTATGTACTTGCATAATACAGATTAATACAATGTATATACAGTTACTTCACATATATGTCCACAAATAGTGATACTTACATATACAATCTGTTATTTATTTTTGACATTCTTAAAAATACGAATATCAATACTCATAAAGTCAGGAAATATAATAAGTGTTCACAACAAAGACACAGGTGTAGTTCTAATTATGGAGGCTTGCTGCCTTGGTTTCACTGAGAGAATATCATTATATGACATTTACTATTCATAATAATTAATGGAATAGTATTTCAAATACAAAAAATATTTGGTAGATACTAAACACTTTCTCAATGTTAGGTTTACTTTTAAAACACTTAGTAAAAAAAATCCTTTGGTTTCATACTTTAGCAAAATCAGGAACACTGTACATAAATTATATGTTTTACTCATATAATTTAAAAACAAATAGGCCAATAAGAATAGAATTGTTATAATTGTGATCTAAGAGAAAGTTGGCATTTGATAGCCTACAGAAAATATTTGTTCTTTTATACACAAACATCTTTTTCTCGTTAAATATATACTATTACTTAAAATTGTGCTGCCAGATTTGATGTCAGCTTTTGTGATCTTATAGTTAAGATTCACAAAGGAGGGTTTTATGTATTTCTAGAATCTTTGCATTTGAAAGTTTGGGGTTTAGGAAGTAAAAATACATGCTTTGACAACATGTACTTACTCACTAGAAAATTCAGTAAATTCATATCTGAAGAGCATAAGTAACCAAAAGTAAGTGGTGCAATAGTTGTAAAAGCAGTATTTTAATCAAATCATCGAAATGTATGACAGGATATGGCACTGCCTGCTGCTCACTTGTAAATTATGTTGTGGTAAGAATCATGAAGAAAAATTACAGACTACACAAGCTGAGAGGAAGTTGGGGATGGCGTCTGGAATGATCTCTGAGTGAAGTTGTTATTCCAATATTCACAATATAATCTTTATAAACAGATCAGAGAATCTTTAATAAAAAGTTTAGCAAGCAAGATACAGAAGAAATAATAATAATGAATATTGTGATTTTCTAAAACTTTAAAAGATAGAATTATTTTGAGTATAATCACAAACAGTTAAAAAAAACTGCAAGAGCTTCATTCTACTAGTAAAATATTTAGGCAGGACAAAAAATGAGACACATTAGTGCAGCCAGGTCCCAGACTCCTCAAAGATGTGAGGTTCATTAAAGCATAAATTCTCATATGCAACATGGAGAAATCTGTGCAGTTTACTCTGAAGAAAGGAGATTCTCCCTAAATATTGTGGGGCCACAATGAAGGATTTTTTCACTCATGGCTAAAGTTTAATTGTGATAAAAGTTAGATACTTGAATAAAATGCAGCTTTATTAAAATTGTGCTGGAATTTCATAGAAATGTGAGACCTGAGAGCCAGAGAACACAATTTACCATGAAGATGAACACCAAAAATTAATGGAAATGAAGCCAAGCCTGAAATTAGATAAGTCAGAAAATAGAACATTTCAACCTTGTGTGGCAAAGAGACATCTATGACAAGAATATAGATGTAATCTCCAAAATTACTGGTACAATCCATTTAGTCTAATAAGATCTTGTTTCTTCTTTATACCAAAAGCATAATAACATTACAAGAAAAACAAAGTAGGTTTTGTCAGTACACGTTATTTAAAAGTATTCATCTAGTTAGGTTATAAACAAGAAAGGCCAGATATGCTATGGATCTTGATTCAAATACGATGTCCCATTTCTCTCATATTTACTTAGTCTATCTGAATTATAGGAAGACCCATCATCAGTTTTTCAAAAGAACCTTTATGATGGATATCTTTGCAACTGTAAGCAAGCACCAGTTCATTCAATATTGACTTGTTACTTATATGTCAATAATGTTAACAATTATATATATATATATATATATATATATATATATATATTGTGTGTGTGTATATATACTCTAATATATTTGCGATTTTATTATATATTTGTTGAAAGAAACTTTTATTTAGATCAACATTTTTTATTTAGAGCTTCATATTTAGTATACTTTTATGTTGTAGAAATAAGTATAACTTAAATAACTAGATTAAAAAGATTTAGACTGTGTCAGTTCCCTCAGGCCGACAACCCCTACCCAATCACAGGCCATGTCTGCCAGAAGCCCTATCCCCAACTCCCCAGACAGCCTCTGCCCTGTCCAAACACAGGCAACACATACCAGAAGACAAGGCAGCCTGTGTGCTCATAAATATTTTCCACTCTCTTATGTCCTCTTCCAAAAGATTCCCCAACCCTCCTCCCCTCGCCATTGCCATATTCCAGCTCCCAACTTAGGCAGAGACTCCCTGCTGGACCAGAGGCCACACTGGCCACCAGAACTCCAGGTTCTGGCCACTTCCTTCCCTCTCTTGATGCCCCCACTTTGAACACCCTCCCTAATCCATCCTCTGCTCTTTTTGCCCTGTATCAGTCTCCAACTCAGGAGGAGTTCCCCTCCTGGATCAGAGGTCAAGCAGGCTGCCAGAACTCCAGGTAGACAGATCTGCCTGCCTGCAGAACTCCTCTACTCTCTTGTTGACCCCCCCACAATATCCCAATCCTACTTCCCCTCCTCACCATGTCCAAGCCCCTAAGAAGTCCAGTCTCCAACTTGGGCAGATACTCCCTGCACAACCATAGGGCACATAGTCCAGAAGACAAGAGAGAAAACAGAAACCAAGGAACACCCATCCAATAAAGATGAACGTAGAAATTGGCGTGTGGACCTCTAATCAACCCAATTCCAGATACATAGATGCCAGCTTCAGGACACAATATACAACAACCAAGGCAATATGTCACCACCAGAACCCAATTATCCTACTACAGAAGCTCTGAATATTCCAACATAGCTAAAGCATAAGATAAACACCTTAAAACCAACATTATGAAGATCATAGAGCATTGTCGTTTTTTAAATGATTGCTGCCTTTTAAGCCACAGCTATTTGAATCAGCAACTGCAACTCCACCGGGACCAGCAGCCGTTACACCACAAGGGCCATAGCCAGAAGGAAATTTGTTCCCTCTGGCTTTAACTTTTGCAAAGCTAATGAAGGGAACTTAACTAAATCTCTCTCTAAGGAACTCAAGATTCCATGGTTAAAGTAGATTTCTGCTCTTCAGAGAGGCTGAATAGCAAGTAGCTCACCTCTGCTCCTTGCTCATGTTCTCCAAAAAGCCCTTGTTCTTCTCCTCTTTCTTGCCCCTCCTTATAAACCTTTTTTACCTGTCTCTTCCCTACCACTTCCTGTCAGCTAGTTGCTGACTCAGCCTCCTGACTGCAAGTGAATTTTATTTATTTCAAGGTGTATTGTTTTTGTTTATGGTCTGGAATGTTTGTTTATTGATGCAAAGATGCTGTATTCTCTGAGCTCGTTGCCTTGAAGCTGTTCTAGATGTTGTATCTGGACACCTCTGTGGGGGGGGGTCTTTCTTAATCAGACCAGATTAGCCTGGAAGCAATCCATAGGTTCTCATCTTTTGTGGAAACAAAAGCAGAACCTCTTTTCCAAAGCAACATATCCTTAGATATAGATTTTGAAATCAAGATACCTTTAAAATGTACATATTGATTTTACTCAGCAGTTTTTTACAAACAAATGTCTCTCTGCAGTTAAAAATCCCAAAGACAATATAATCCAAGCTCTCTGTGTGATTTCCATCTCTACATGGCTTATTTTTTATATTACTTTTACTTTCTCTTTAAAGACTTTATTTTTTTAAACTTTCTATTTATTTATATAACTGTCTATCCTCCTTTTCCTCAATCTTCCAAGTATATGTGAATTTTTACACATAATGTAAACCATTTAAGGTTTATTTCATCTGAATCTGTCTTTTTGTGAATCTAGCTTTAAACTGCAGCATGAGTAGAACTGAAATGGTAGCTTTGGCTACTGGCTTCGCCCACCTCAGCTTTCCAACATGGCAGAACTATGTTTACCGCCAGCTCCGGGGGAACCATGCTCATTGCTGACTCTGTCAAGCAGTGGGTCTATGCTTCTATCCAGCAGCATGTAGCCCAACCCCCCCCTTTTTTTTGTCTTTACTAGCAAAAGCTAAATCCACCATGCAGCATACTGCAAGGCTTAGAGAAGCCTCTGTACACCATGGTGGGAATCTGCCAGGCTGTAGCTCCAGCCTGCATGCCATGAACCTGCCACAACCAGGGGACACGTCACTGTACCTCGACCTGCCATGAACAACATGAACGAGGAAGGTGCTCTTAGCAACATCTTAGCAGCATTTATAATCTCTTCTTAAGCTCTCTCAGGTTTTAGGTGGAAACTCTTGCCACTATGTCTGGGCACCATTTGTAGTCAGAAATTTTCCTGTGTCCCGCCTAGCCTACAGTCAGTACAAATCTCTCCCACTTGCGTCCCCCAAGTAAACACACAGAAGTGTAATATTATTTACAACTGCTCAGCCATTAGCTCAGGCTTATTACTGACTAGCTTTTACACTTAAATTAACCCATAATTCTTATCTATGTTTAGCCACATGGCTTGGTAACTTTTCTCAGTTTTGCTTCAACATCTTGCTTCCTCTGTGTCTGGCTGGCGATTCTTGACTCAGCCCTTCTTCTTCCCAGAATTATCCTCATCTGTTCACCCCACGTACACTTCCTGCCTGGCTACTGGCCAATCAGCACTTTATTAAACCAGTGTATAAAAGCATTATCCACAGCAGTACAATACCTTAAACAAGTACAGAAACATATATAAAATATGTTATAACAAATATCCTAAATTTTGTATCAATATACACAAATCCTTTAAGCAAGAGTAGAAACATATATACAGTGTAAAAACTTTAAATTTGCACAATATTCTATATTCCACTAAATGATAACAAATATCCATAGCCTACCAAATAACCAAAAGCCACCTATACTCCCCAATCCTTGGGGATGTTGGCATAGTTTTCTCCATATTTCTTCCTGCTGTCTGTGGACGAAGTATCTTTAGGGTCCCAGAGAGAAAATTTTGAGATAATGACCAAGTCCTAGTAGGACAAGCAATAACATTTGCAGATAGAGATCACCTCTCATGTCTCAGGAGGTCTCCACAGATCAAACATGATCTACATTAATCCTGAAAGAATCCACAGCATCTCATCTCCTGTGGGAACAAAACTCCAAAGCATTTTTGATTTCCATTTGACAAGTATATTTTTTGACTTTTCAAAAGTTAAGGCATTGCTAAAGTATCTAGATTGGTTCAATTTAGCAGTCCAGTTCACAGTCCTATATCTTTTAGAAGCTGTTGTTTGCTTAACAAAATTAAAAAAACCTCAAAATCAGTACAATAACATGTAGGATCCAGATTCTCTGTATATTTCCCATCTCATGTGGCTTATTTTTTTAATATTACTTTACTTCTGTCTTTAAAGACTCTTTTATAAACTATTCTTTTTTATCTATGACTATACCCTTTTTTCTTTTCTTAAGTCTACACACATTGTTATACTCACTGTAACCTGTTTAGCAGTTTTTCCATCTGGACCTCTTTTACTGTGTATCTTTTA
Organism: Peromyscus nudipes; assembly: GCA_902168325.1. Taxonomy (NCBI): domain Eukaryota; kingdom Metazoa; phylum Chordata; class Mammalia; order Rodentia; family Cricetidae; genus Peromyscus; species Peromyscus nudipes. The sequence goes on from CABHPH010158683.1 coordinate 17,753, forward strand.
GCCTTTTTGGCCATTTGAGCAAACCTTTACACTGCTAACCTATACTTGAATCCTCCACATGTGGCTCTCAGCTGGCTCTGCCCACTTCTCAGGTAGTGAAAAACAAGTCTAAAACTCACAGCCAGTTGGTCAGAGGTTTGTCTGACCAGGAACTGAATTCAACCTTCCTAGAACTCTAGAATGCTAATGTTGCACTGTGGCAGGTGTTTTTACTTAGTTTTTTGTTCTTACTGAACATACTAGCTGCCCAAGGGCTCAGTGATTGGCAGAAACTCTCCGGCTGAAACTCTTAAAGGAGCCATATCTCTCTTTTGTTGTTGTTCAGCGTTTTCAGGCTCTAAATGGATATTCAAGCCCCAAGTTGGTACAACATTTTCATGCTTTTTCACTCTTTTGGGGAGGGAGGCACTACCCAGATCTCAAACAAATCACATTCAGAGGCTTATTCTTACTTACGAATGCCCAGCCTTAGCTAGGCTTAGTTTCTAGCCAGCTTTTCTTAACTAACCCATCTGTCTTCTGCCTCTGGGCTGTTCCCATTCTCTAACTTCTGTAAATCTTACTTTTACTCCATGGCTTGCTGTGTAGCTGGGTGGCTGGCCCCTTGAGTCCTTCTCCTTCTCTGACTCCTAGATACTCCCTTCTTCCCAGATTTCTCCTCATATATATATTCTCTCTGCCTGCCAGTCATACCTACCCTTTCTCCGGCCTTGCTATTGGCCAGTTCTTTATTAGACCATCAGCTATTTTACACAGGCACAGTAACACAGCTTCACAGAGTTAAACAAATGCAAAATAAACAAAAGTAATACACCTTAAAATATTCTACTACAATAGAGGTCCTAAAAGAAGAAGTAAATAAATCTCTTAAAAGAACCAAGGAAAAAACAAACAAAAAAATTGGAGGAAATAACTAAATTCCTTAAAGAAAGTCAAAAAACCCAAGGCGGGGGGAACAGATGAAGCAAACAAATACAATTGTTCACAATCTGAATATGGAAAGAGAATCAACAGAGAAAGCACAAACAGGGAATTCTAGAAATGGTAAATCTAGACAAGCAAACAGGAACTACAGAGGCAAACATCACCAATAGAACAAAAGAGATAGAACAGGTGTTGGAGATATAATAGAAGAAATAGATATGTTGGTCTAAGAAAATATTAAATATAAAAAATTCCTGATATAAAACGTCCAGGAAATCTGGGACACTATGAAAAGACCAAAACCTAAGAAGAGAGGAAAAGAAGAAGAATCCAAGCTCAAAGGCATAGAAACTACTTTCAAAAATATCATAGAAGAAACATTTCCTAACCTAAAGGAGGAGATGCCTATAAAGGACAAGAAACATGCAAAACACAAAATATATTGGAAAAGAAAAGAGAGTTCACTTTTCACATGATTAAAAAAAGTCTATGAAAAGATTCCTGATGACATACTGTTATACTCAGAGATCCATGCCTAGCTCAACCGTCATCAGAGAGCCTTCCTTCAGCCCCTGACGGGAGCAGAAGCTGAGACCCACTGCCAAACATTAGGCAAAGACGGGGAACCGGGCAGAAGAGGGAGAAAAAACATTTTAAGAGACAGAGGGGTTGAGAAAACCAGGAGAACATGGCCCACAGAATCAACTAAGCTCAAATCACAGGGGCTCAGAGACTGAAGCAGCAATTGTAGAGTCTGCATGTGTCTTAGCTAGGTACTCTGAGTATATGTTGTGATTGTTTAGCTTGGGTTTTTTTAGGGACTTCTAACAGTGGGAATGAAGAGTGTCTCTGACTCTCTTGCCTTCTCTTGGGACTGTTTCCCACCTACTGGGTTGCTTCTTCCACCATTGATATGAGAGTTTGTGCCTAGTCTTATTGCATCTTTTCGTTCTGTGTTTGGTTGATATCACTGGAAGGCCTGCTCTTCTCTGAAGGCAAATGGACAAGGAGTGAATCTGGGGGAGAGAGAAGGTGGGGGGTCACTAGGGGAGTGGAGGGGGAAGGGGCTGCAGTTGGGATATATTATATGAGAGAAGAATATATTTAAAAATAATATTTAAAATGTGCAGTTTCAGTTGATAATTATATTTGTCCAAAATAGTCATCATCCTCTGTGACAATCAAAGGGTCAATATGCCATGGTTTTTTTTCCTGTTGGTGTTGGGATTTTTTTTTGTGTGTGTGTGTATTTTGTATGTGTTTGTTTATGGACACAACATATACATGTGTGTCCACGTGTGTGTGCTTGTTGTACCTGCCTATGTATTAATATGTGGCGGTCAGATGAGGCCTTTAGGTGTCTTCTTCTAATGTGCTGTGCCTCATTTTCTTTTCTTGAAAACTGTCTCTCAATTAACCTGGGCCATATTGTTCCACATAAGCACACTAGACAGCAGGGCCCTGCCTTTGCTCCTGCGGATGCTGCATTGAAACCAAGGTTGATCTACACCTCACTCATGACAATTATTTAGTCCACTGAGCCATCTGCTTAGTCCTCATACTTACGGAAATATTATAATTTGTTATTATTGACATCTTGAGATTTTCTTCCAGTTTTACCACCCCCATGGAAAATATTGAATGTCCATACAAATACGATATCAAAAACTAGGTCTGACCCCCTGTGTGGCGGCAGTTTTCACATGGACTTGTCTTCTCATATAATTGCATGGTGAACATGGAAATATTGAGCTTGCCACTCTAGCCTCACCAACTTGTTCTGTCTTTTTTATATTATTATTTTATATGTATGGGTGTTTTGTTCTCACGTATATATGGGCACTTCGTGTGTCCACTGCTTGTAGACACCAGAGGAAGTTGCTGGTTGCCCTGGGATTTCAGTACTGAGGATTGTGAGCCATAGTTTGGGTGGTGAGAATTGAATTCAGGTGCTCTTAACCACTGAGCAATTGTCCAGCCCTACTTGCTCAAACTCTTAAGCAAATACCACTAGACAATAGATAATTCATTCTTCATTAAGGCAAAAAATTTATCTAGTGTATCCTAGAATTTCAAACCCATCTTGTTGAGTCCTGGCATATTTAGATTATCTATCTATCTATCTATCTATCTATCTATCTATCTATCTATCTATCTATCATCTATCTATCTATGATAGTAAATAAAATATAAGCACAAATTTTAATTTTTAATAGACTCAAGATATCAAAGTGCATGTTTTCAGCTTCTAAAAGTTTGAAGTGAGCTACTCAGAATATATCAATTATTACATAGCAAAAAGAGAACTGAATTAAATTATTTCAATATTTCTATTAATAGTATTTTATTTAAATGAAAATTTTTAACTGTTTCTTTTTTCTTATTCTTTAAAAGTAAAATATTTATTACTTTGCTATGATTTGTATGTAATTTGTTCTAGCCAAGAACTATTGTGAAATTTAATTGCCAGTGTACTAAGACTACATTCACTTATACCCTTTAAGAAAAATTTGGTTCTAAGGGATACATCCTTGTAAAGGTATTGTTATTGTTTCTACAATGGTAGCTTACTTCTCTTGAGAGAAAATTGTCCTTAGATATTCTACTACCTTTGATGCAACTACTCTACACAAGATCACTTTTAATTTTTTCCTACTATTCCTGAAAAACTATCATCAGGTACAGACACCCAAACTGACTTCTCAGCCTCTGCAACATTCCTTCTTTATAAGCTACTCAAGCTTAGCTCCCTGCTAATGCACCAGATAGCCAACTAAAACTTGCTGTTTCCTGATAGACATCTAGCCATAAAACGTAAGCAGAACAGAAGGAAGGGGAACCCTCATAGTACCTTTCCTATGAGAAAACATTCCGTATTACATGATAGACAAATGTATGTTCAGTTACAGTAGTAAAAGAGTGTGATATGACTATACACTATTTATTAGCAATATTACTGCCTCAGGACACAAATGTGTAACAATGTCACCATATTTTCAATAAATTATTTTTTTCTAATTGTTATCAATGTCTCTAGGCTGTTCAAAGACATTTATTCCAGTATTGTTTTTGTGTAGTTTGTCTTCTGTTGTAACCATTTAGTCACAAAGTACTAAGTATCTGTAATGAATGTTCTTAAAGTATTGCCCTTTTTTTAACCCTAAGGGTACTGACGAATATAGATGTATAAGTTACTTTTCTGTAGCTGTGAAAAAAAAAATCCCTCCATCAAAAACAACTTAGAGAAGAAAGAGTTTATTTACAATTCTGTAGAGATTAGCATCTTTATTGGCAGGGGGTCATAACAGCAAGTGACACACACATTTGCAGGCCCAGGAAGCTCAGAGCTCACATCTTCCAATGCAAGCAAGAAGCAGAACGAGACTGAAATGAAAATAGACGAAGGCAATAGAATTGCAAAGCTTAGCCCCGGTGATGTGTTTACATGAACAGGGGACTGAGCATTCAACTGTCCTAGTCTATGGCACATTCCCAATCAGTCCACCATGATATACTTTAGGTTTCACTTCAGCATAGCAAGAGACCTAAAATGTGGAGGGTAGAGGCATGCATCGATTCATACCTCTTTTGTTTTTCTTTACTGTTGTAAAATGTTCAGATGATTATGGGCTGGATCTATTGTCCTCTGATAATATTCTGCTTTATATTAAAAACTCCACTTTTCCTCAATCATTTTTAAAAACAAAATCTCAGAAGTGCTGTGATGAGTTACACTTATTTTTCCCCTAAAAGAAACTCTCCTGTGGCAGACAGCCATGAGACCCACTATGCCAAGAATCATGGAAAAGAGCAAGGAAAAAGTGATAAGGCAGGAAGAAAAAAAAATCTTTGAAAATTAAATCTAAAATATTATCTAATCACAACACTATAGGGATAGTTAGAAAGATTTTTTTTTTATCTTATAACTGATATGTAAGTCTCTGGCCTCAAAAAACTGTTTCAAGCAGATGAAAAATGTCTTCTTGAGAACCATAGCTGGAGAAGTCTTTTTATCCTTGCATCTGAGAGGTTTAAAATATGAGCAAGCTTAAATGAGAAAGGAGATAAAAGTTAGAGATACAAGAAAATGAGACAGGAAAGATACACAGGCTATTACCTCTATCAGATCATATTATGGATACTTTATTTTAAGTGAAATTGGTAGTTCTGAAAATGTATAAAGCAAGGAAAGACTATTACTTGCAATTTAAAAGAAGAATTCTGGTTTCATGGTAGAAGGGAAATCTTCCCACTCCTCATTTATACGTGACTGCTTTCCCCAGAAGTTGTTATTGGGCTAGTAGTTTTTCCATAATTACACATAATATACTATTATATAACATACTATTAATGAACCTTAACAAATAATTATTAAATCTTGGAACAAAAGTTTGAATTTCAAATCAAAATACATGTCATTAAATATGAGCAGTGGTTATTACAAGTCAAGAATACACAATGAGCAATAAAAGCTTGTATGAAAATATGTTTATATAACATGAAACCACGTACAGAAATGAAATAAATCATAGATTCTGAAGAGATGTTCAGTGGGTTAAAACACTAGCTATGCATTTAGAGGATTTGGATTTGATTCTCAGCACCTACATTATATCTAATTATTGTTTATGTCTCCAGTTCCAGGGAATCTAATATTTTCTTCTGGTCTCTGAAGACACTAGCTATACAAGTGGTGAGACACATATGAAGGCAAAACATCCATAAACAAAAACCAAAATGGAACCATAGTTAGGTGGAATGAATTACAATAAATCCATAGCCTTATTTAAAAAACTTAAACTCAAACCCTGGCACTTTAGACAGTCCGACATTTTCTCAAGTCTCTACTAAGCCTAAATGCCATATATGACCAGTCTTCTCTCCCCAGATGAACACATGACCGAACATCTCTTGAAACCAGGCAAAGAAATTCAGATGAGGCTATGGAACTATCCAAGTCTAATTGTAGGTTTTTCTACTCCTCTGTTCAGTTCTGGTAGGTTTTTGATTGAAGCATAACCATCTTCTGCTTTGGGCTGTATTAAACACAAAACTTGACTATTTCATTAGACTATGAATGTCTTATCATTACATAATAGCCATAATCATATCTGTTATTATAAACTCTATTCACCTGGAGGTGAAGATATCTAGTCCAGTTTGCATCTTTTATTATATCAAATGATTTTCCCTTTTTTTAAATTAAATTTTAATTAAATACAGTTTTTTCAAGTAAGTGGTTGGCCCTTATAAATATGATTTTTTTTTAATAGGGAGAGTTAGAATCATTCATTTCAAATTTATACTATTGTGAGATCACATCGATCATCCCCCTCAGTCTGTTCTCTGTGTGTGTTTGCATCTGGTCTGCAGTTTCCCCAGCACACATGGAGAGATGAGAAGACAACTACCAGGAGTCAGTAGGCTCACCTTCCACTTGTTTTGGGTCAAGGTGTCTTCTTGTATCTTTCACTTTGTCCCATGCTGGTCTGAATTTCTTTATCTTGTTTCTAGAGATAAAAGGTCATGCATTCAGTCTTACCTGGCAAGGACCTTTACCCAATAAGACATCTCTTTGGGTCCCAGTTAATATATTATTTTTAAAAATATGTCCATTTATCTTTGTTATCCATTTTAATTACAGTTGATGTCTGAGTTCTTCCACTACCATCTTCATGCAGTGAAAGTTTGCCCTCAACTCAAAATATGCTGTTTCAAATCTGGTGCAAGATCCTAAAGAAGAATATTAGTAATCATCATTTCAACCATGCCAACTCTTTTACACATATTTAGTGCACATGTGTGTCTTTATAAGCATGTGGATGTGTGTATAACATGATGTCCATGTAGAGGACAGAGGGCAATTTAGGAGTCAGCCCTTCCTTTTTCTCTTTTACCATGTGGGTTCTGGGAACAGAACTCAGGTTGTCAGGCTTGGCTGGAAGTAGCTTCAGTGATGAGCTATCTCCTGAGCACCATCAGTTCTTTTAATGGCTTTTGCCTTTGAGTTATTTTGGAAACACAATTCAGACTGTTACCTTTTTAATTTAAAAGTACAATTGGATGCTTCTGTTGCACTTGGTTGCTCTGTAATCTCCTCCTTGGAAAGGAATAAGAAGGCTACCATTACACCTCTGCTGCTAGCCTGAAAGTCTGATGTGAGGAGATCAAACTTATTTCTAGGTCCCTAAAATCTCAACTAGAAAATTGCTGTTTTAAACTCAAAGATGTAAACATCATTAACATGATTTCCTGAGCAAAATGAAAATCTAAGTCGATGTTTGTTATAACATGCCCATTTGCCAGTCAGATGGAATCAATGGAGCAGCAGTTATCTAGTATTATTTCATAAAAGGCAAAAGAACATCTGAGGAGGTGACAATTTTAAGTAATTCTTAGAATTTGCAAAATGGATCAGAGTATTTATTGACGATTCAAAGCAGAGAATGTAATAACCTAAATTGTCAGGTAGAAGGCTCTCAGAGAAATCTTTTCTAAACAACGGGCTGCTGAACTTGGAGACAGCAAGTTTATCAGAGATAGGAGTAAGGGAGAAAGACAGAAATCAGAAGTACTAACTGGAAACTTGAATGTCATTTACATAACAGCATATTATGCATTCACACTTCCCACCATGTCTTTATTTAGGGATTACAGGGTAACAGAGTTTGCCTACCATAAGGAAAAAAAAATATACTAGTCCCTGAGGAAGGATTATGTAATCTCTGGGGAGATAGTCAGTATGAACGCTGTTAATTTAGATCAAACTTCATTTTCCTGACTTGGATAAACCTTGGTGTAAGTGATGGATTACTTTGCTCCATGAAAAGCAGGACTTCTAAATAGCAATTCTTTTTTTTTTTTTTTTTTTTTTTTTTTTGCTTTTTCAAGACAGGGTTTCTCTGTGTAGTTTTGCGCCTTTCCTGGAGCTCACTTGGTAGCCCAGCCGGGCCTTGAACTCACAGAGATCCGCCTGCCTCTGCCTCCCGAGTGCTGGGATTAAAGGCGTGTGCCACCACTGCCGGGCAAGCAATTCCTTTCTTATTACAACAAAACAACAATTTAATGTAATAATTGAAAACTTTTTGTTTCCTATTTAATGTATGCCAGCAATAATAATAATAAAATTCAATGAGGCCATCAGTTAGAGGAACTGAGAGGTTTTGAAGAGAGAGGACACAGAATCTGATGGAGAGAGGAAAGGGAAAGGGCAAAGTTGTGTAATTATTTTTTAATTTAAGTAAAATTAGAAAAGAAGTAAAACATATGTAAGTAATATTTCATTAATTTCAAATTGCTTTTTTCTAATTAGGAGTTATCTATTAAAATATATATATTTTCATCAAAAGTGTCATCATATTACAAACATACAAACACAGAAATACACACATGAATTGTGCACACATACAGATATACACATATGCCACACACAGATCTTCACAGATACAAATGCACTACATGCATACTGAAACTTACTTTATCACACACATACATGTGCACATAGATACACACACATACATATGCACAGAGATATATCCACATACACCATGCACATACACATATAGAGATAAACATGTATTTCCTCCACCACACATATATACACACAGAGATACACATATACTTCTTTTATATCTACTGTTCTTTTTTTCTTTGTAGACATTGTTTATATAGTCAAATAACACTTTGAGGAGACAGTGTGGGCTGTTATGTTTTCTAAGGTTTCTAGAGAAAACACACACTGTAATAAGAACCCGTAAAGAAAAGAACTGCAGGTCAACATCTTACCTGGGGTAGTCAGTTGGTAAAATTGAGAACAGTCCTCAACTTTGTTTTTACTGAATCTGTTCTATTTTAAAAATACACCCCATTAACAGGATGTATATGGGTTACATATAACTATATTGTTTTAATATGTACATACATAAATATGTAATTTATATTGCTTCCTTTACCTCCAGCACGAGTCAAGGATAGTCTCTGTTTCACTTACTTTGCAGAAACTAAATAAGGTAATAACTGTAAGTCATATTGCAAAGAGCTTGAAATAGAGTTGATGTTTGTTAAATATTACAGTTATTTTCTTCTATTAGCCAGGTTACCACATGCTTCAGTAAATTTGAGTGACGTGTTCACTGTTCAAAAACAAATCAATTTATCATGAATGGAAGAAGGTATAAAAGTTGAGGAATATGTAGTTCAAATTTAATTCATTTGATCACATAACATTTGTGATATGCCAAGTTTGCTTGACGTGTGGGTTAGGGTGGCCAGAGTGTTTCAACTTATAATTAGCCATTCTTCCACATTGTTTCTATTTCTAAAATGTTATTTCTTTCTTTATATCATGGACCAAGATTAATTGCCCTCTTAATTGAGTTTAATATCAGTCACATTCCACTGGTGAGCTGCCAGTGACATGTCTTCCAAAGAGCTTGTAGTCATTTAAACCAGAAAGGTAGGGTCAGTACAAAGACCTGGCAGTCAACATGGAATGTAACCTTCACTGGCATTTTTAATACAAGTGTGTGTCTTATAGAAAGTATGAGCTTAACTTTACAAGTTTTCTCTTTCAAATAAGCAAGTAAGAGTGCAAAACTAGCCTCTATTTCAGGTCACAGATAGAAAGAAAAAATGTCACGAGGAAGTAATTATCCTTTACTGATCTGAATGATGTTAACAAAATTAACTGTAACACATAACACATATATGATTACCCTATAAACCTAATCTAATACAACATTATTTTAAAATTCAGGCTTTACTTAACATATAAAATAATCCTCTATATCAATCATCAAGACATCAGGTAAAAGAGCAATGAAGACAAATATTAGGAGTGTTTGTGAGACCAAGCAAAAATGATTAATAAATATTTAGATAAAATATGTACTCATACGTATAATGTATAATGTACATATTAGACATAAATGTAGAAATAGACATAGAAATAAACATTGGCACAGACATAGACTCTCATATGTGGAACAAAGAAGCAGGCCAAGGCTGAAGATAAACATTTAACATCGAGCTGTATCACTGTAGCTGGGCTCCAATAATTCCTTTGTCATCTTTACCTGTATTCTAATATTTGGACAAAGTTTGTCACTTAGTGTTAGTGCTTAAAAAGTTTTTCTATATTCCAATTGCACCTCCCCCTCTTTTAATTTACATTTTAAGTTTTATTCAAAATTCATTTTAACCATATGCCCTAGTACTATGTACAGTTAATTATGATTGGCATTCTATTCCATGCTTTTAAGGCCAAAGAGATATATTTTAGATAGACAGATTCTCTTCAAATACTTCAGAGTCCTACAGAATATGGCAAGTAAGATGTTTTAATAACACAAGGCGTTTCATGAGAGTGAGACGTGTAGGCTCCTGGAAGCATCAGTTTACTTCAAAAAAGGATAATGGGAATTGAAGAACCTCCACATGGAGTTTGCTTTTATTGTGGGCAAAGTTAGGCACTGGACAAGAATCTTCCCTTGCCTCAACTGCTGACAGTATGCTGTTCAAACTGAACAAGCAGGTCACTAAAGAAAGTGACTGTTAAATTCTTCCAAGACAATGTAGAACAGTCCTTCTAAATTCTTGCTTCACAGAAAAGTCTGCAAGATATTCTAGGGCCTTAGGCTGAAGATGGATGCCCAAAAGTTGCAGAGGAGCCTTCAGGGAGTGTCCAGGTGGCCAGATGTCTTTGCTGTTTCTAGGGTTTTAGAGGCTGTTTGCCCTTCCTGTTTACTCAAGTAAAATTTTTTTTCCTTCTCAGGTCTCTGATGGGGGTTGAAGTCTAGATAGTTATACTGTTTTCTTTGTTACCAAATTCAGAAAAGATACAAAAGAAATATAAATACTATAAGGTAGAGAGATAGAAAAGCTTAATGTGTTTGTGTAAGAAAATGCTTTAAAGTCTAAAAGTATATTTTTAGGATATTAATACAGCTTATAATAAAAATAGTTTAGGTATAAAATGTTGGCTTCATCAAGATAAGATAGATAATAGAACATTTTCTCCAAATTTGCCAAATATTAATTATACTTGTGAGTATAATTCTTACTGGATAATTATTCTGATTATATGTAGTTTTTCTATGTTAGAGTTAAACCCTTTTCTTTTTATTTAGACAAAAAGGGGAAATGTTGCAGAATATTTGTCTACACTGTGTGAAGATATTTCAAAGAACTGAACGCCAATAGCTAGGGAGAAGAGATTAGGTGAGACTTCCAGGTAGAGAGAGGAACTCAGGATGAATCTAGGTATTCAAGAAATGCCAGCAAGACATTGAAGAAGCCAGACATCTGGTAAAGAGGAAAGGAACCAAGACACATGGCAGAATGTAAATTAATAGAAACAGGTTAATTTAAGTTATAAAAGCTAGTTGGGAAAAAAAACCTAAGCCAAGGGCAAGCTTTCATAACTAAGAAAAAAATTTTCTTTTTAGTAGAGGGAAATTAATCCAGTCCCGCCAAGCCCTGCGGTCCTTCAGCCATTTGTAAAATAATCACTCGGAGGCTTATATTATTTACAAACTATAGCATAATGGCTTCAGCTTATGGACAGCTAACTCTTTCATCTTAAATTAACCCATTCCTATTAATTTATATGTTGCCACGTGGCTATGGCATTACAAGTCTGCTGGCATCTTGTTTCTCCTTCAGCGGGGACTGGCATTTCTCCCCACTCTGCCCTTCTTCTCTCTGTGTCTCTGCTTAGATTTCCTTCCTGGCTATTAGCTTTCTTGCCATAGGCCAAAATGGCTTTATTTGTTATCCAATGGGAGCCACACATATTTACAGCATACAGAAAGACATCCCACAGCATTTTTTCATACCAGTAATTATTTTCTGAATCCTCAAATTGATTTCATGTATATTTGACAGTAAACAAGATCTCATACTAAAGATATAAAGATTACTGTGTAATTGTAGGACAATTTGTTTCTATATAATTTGTATATGAGTTGAATGCTGTAGTGGTGTACATTATGGATTTGTTCCATACTGAGACTCATTGTACTTGTGTTTAGTTGGACCTGACATTAAGGTCTTGGACTGTGTTGGTGTAGTCAGATATCATTTATGAGAATGAATGAACTAAATAATGTCTAAAGAGACAAAGTCTGTTCATTTAGATACAATGCACACTATAAAGTATTATTATTATTATTATTATTATTATTATTATTATTTGGTTTTTCGAGACAGGGTTTCTCTGTGTAGCTTTATGCCTTTCCTGGAACTCGCTTTGGAGACCAGGCTGGCCTCGAACTCACAGAGATCCGCCTGCCTCTGCCTCCTGAGTGCTGGGATTAAAGGCGTGCGCCACCACCGCCCGGCAAAGTATTATATTTTTAAAAGTGTAAATCAGAATAAAAAATTTCTGATTTAATCAAATTTATTTAGTAGATTCTCTGAAGGTTGAAGTCATTTACTTGAACCTACTGTCAATATCTTTATTGGAATGATATTAAGACTATTTTTAAAACATGCACTTTAAGTGTTACTGTTGAATAAATATATTAGAAACCCAGGACACTTTTACAAGATAAATACATTTGATCTGTGGATTTTTCCATGTTTCTTATTTTGTATGACAAGATCTTTCACCTCCCCAATTATCTCTGCTCTGATTTGGCCCTTTAAAATATAGGGACTGTCATTTAGTATGAAGGGACATTAAATATAACAGCATCACACTCTAAAACACATACTCCAAACCCAGTCATTATATGGTGCTATTCTTGGCAAATGAGTACAGCTGCATCTACTGTCCAAAAAGATACAAACAAAAACTGCCTGGCCAGTATTCTCAGTTCAACTAAATGTTTCCATTTCATTCTAAAGGTTGTGTGTCTTCTTTGCATGTCTCAATATTAGTCACAGCTGTAAATTTTGTCTTCACCGTATTTTTGATTTAGAGTCATATCCTAGTCCTAATTATTAATTATCACACTCTTACAGCTGAAATGTTTAAAAAGTATGAATGGAATGGATTTCAAATGCTCCATCAAAAATAATAAATATGTGAGGTGATGATTTAATTAGCAAAATGAAAAAAAAATATTTTGAAGCATTGCTTTGCACCTCATAATTAAGCAAATTTTTGTCAATTAAAAATAAAATTGGAGGCATAAAGAGATTATTCAGCAGCTAAGGATGCTTGTTGTTCATCCTGAATACCAGACTTAGTGGCCCACCATCCATATTGGATGACTCACAACCACCTGAGCCTACACCTCCAGGGAAGATACAACCTCATACACACAAACAAAAACAAATCTCTAAAAAATTAAATCACGTTTTTAGAAAATTAATCAAATGCAACTGCTGAAAAATGTTCAGCATTTTGCATAGTTTGCTTACAGTTAAAAAATTTACAGTACATATTATTGTTTTTGCTGTGATTGTGCAAGACATCTAAATTTGTCAACATCAGAAATGGGATGACATTTATTGCATATGTTATCGCTTCAATATTCATCAAAATGTAAGGACATTCTGAATTCCTCTCTCATGTAAATTTTCTCTTAAGTAAGCATTACTCAAAGCCACACTCAATATAACAGCAGTAGTATCATGAATTGCCACTCACCCTAATTAATCACAAAAATGTAGCTCTAGTGACTTCACATTAGTAGAAGTAAAAACCTGGAATCTCATTCTCAGGGGTCATTGATAAGAATGCTGTAAGTCCCAGTGACCGTAGCACACCACCTCTCAATCACTGGGCTCCTATAATAAGGCTCTACTGTAACAATGATGAAAAATCAGAAATGCCAGGACAATGACACAAAAGGCAAAGGTATGAAGGATTTAGAAAACAAAGAAACAAAGCAATATAAATTTGTGTATAGCCATCAATTCTGAGAAAAAATACATATTTAACTGAACAGCACAGGACCTCACTAATATGGAAGTACTCCATCAAACATCCATGTTAGAGGAAGTCCTAGTGTTTATTTTACCTTCTTTTATGTCACCTTGTGTGATTGCTCATAGTTATCTCATCAGATGTATGACTCCCACATTCTAGCCATGTTAAGTTCTTCTGCCTGGTAATCCATGAAGTCGGGGGAAGGAGCTGAGTTCCCTGGAACTAGAGTTACAGGCAGTAGGGAGGAGAATGTTGTTGTTATGGGAACAATACCTTGAAGCTCTGCAAGAGTTGTAAGTGCTCTTAACCACAGACTTAGAGCCATTTCTTCAGCTCCCTGGAAACCTATTGAAAGTGAGAACCTATGTGGTTCCAAATGATAACAATAATTACCTCAGTAGGTATGGTAGTGTTCATGACATAGTTCTGTCCTTACAGTGATCTGTAAGATCTGGGGAGAAGCTGGAGTGGAGATTGAAAGGATAAATAATGTCTTGATATTGCATTACTGCTTATAAAAGTACTTGATGAAAACCTGCAATAGCATGGACAGCATTCAAAATGCTAAATATTTATTTTTGTGTCTATATTCTCCTTATTTATTGTTAACTAGTCTTTTCCTTAAGAATATTTTTTGATTTGATCATTTCTGCATAGTACTTATTTTTTTTAATGTAACTGAAGTCTTCAAAGCTAATCCACTTGTCATTATATTCTGCACATATTCACAGGGTGAACTAGTATTTACAAACATACATCAGTCTTTGCATTTTAGAATGGTGGCCTGCCCCAAAAGCCTGCTTCATTTGTTAGGGGCTTGGCATCCATTCCATCTTGACCTTAATCTTTCATTCTCATTGGTATTGATTTCAGGGCATGACTGTTTTTTTCTTGGTATTCATAATGGATCATTCATTAGAAAGGTTCTTTTCTGTATGCAAATTATAGACTATTTATCTAGTTATCCAAGTGGCAATGGGGTTCAGCTTTATGAGCTATTTCACAGTTTCTGGCAGGAGTGGAAATATGTTCATGTTATATTTTTCCTTTTCCCAAACTAACAAACAAACAAGACAAATGGTTTCTTCTGTTGTCTCATGAACAGAATTGTAAACAGAGTACTTAAACCAAATTTTGGCCGTGATATAATTCAAGAAATTGAAACTGAACATATTTTTTTTTGTATCATGCTGTTTTTGGGTCCTTCGTCTTTTTTTTTTTATTAAGGAATTCTTTTTTATTCATTTTACATACGAATCACAGATACTCCTCTTCTCCCTCCTCCCACCCCTCTCGCCTCCCCTCCCCAACTCACCCCGCATTCCATCTTCCAACAAGACAAGGTCTCCCATGGGGAGTCAGAATAGCCTGGTATATTCAGTAGAGGCAGGTCCAAGCCCCTTCCCCTGCCTCAATGCTGTGCAAGGTGTCCCAAAAAGTAGTGGACTCCAAAAAGCCAGCTTGTGCACCAGGGATGGATCCTGATCCTACTGCCAGGGGTCCCTTAAGCAGTCCTGTGGAGAGTCCACAGCTGTTTGGTCTAAAGTTCATAAGTACCCACTAGTTTGGTTTAGTTGTCTCTGTAGGTTTCCCCATCATGATCTTGATGCCCCTTGCTCATAGAATCCCTCTTTTCTCTGACTAGACTCCTGGAGATCAGTGGGTACCCTAATTGTCATCATAAAGCCTTCATCCAGTAACTGATGGAAGGAGATGCAGAAATCCACAGACAAACAGCAGGTCTTTTTAAAAATGAAAACTGCTACTAGACCAACATTTTAAAATACAATGCTCATGATTTTTGAATGTGCATTCTTTCACTCATGTCTGGACATGCTTGATTGGGTGGAAGTTTATATTTCTACCTCCTACAGATTCTTAATTAAGGCTATTTTTAGAGCTTTATTTTTCTATCTTTGTGAGTTAGCCAAGATGTGTGGGCCAGTTGCATCACAACAGATTAACAAGAACTTTAATGGAAGATCAATGACTTCAGGCAGGTATAGATCCAGGCAATTAGTAACACAAATCCCTAACATGAAAATGTCAGCAGAAGAGTGTCATCTACTTCTAATAGAATACTCTTCAAAGCATTTTGATTTGAAAAGCAATGCCCTAGTATGACAAATCATTAATGTACTATTATTACTAGTTAAAAATTGTTCCTTTCTAATTCATTTTATCATGAAATCTCTCAGAGGGCTATAACTGTTGTCAAAATAAAATAATGAACTCAGGATTGAATTAAATGATCTCAAAACCTATCAACGTATGTAATACTGTATCACCTATGTCTTAACTAACCCACCAGCTCCTGATAAATTTATTATAAAATTGTAAACATGTCATTAATGTGTATATTTCTTTATTAATTATATAAAAATATTTAGGATACTTTAAAAATTTATAAATTTTCTTCCTTTATAATATATTAATTTAATGTTCAATTAAGTGTAAAGTTTAACTGAATACACTGATTCTTCCAATTGAAAATAAACTTTATTATCTGTAATGATTTTTAGTACACGATTACTGGAACAAATTTTATTTATCATCTTTATTATGTGTGTACATGCATTGGTGTTCATATCTGCTTTTGTTTGTTTGTGCTTGTGTATGTGTTTGCATGTGTGTAAGCCAGCTATCACTCCTCAGGAACAGTCCACTTTTTCTGTGTATAGGTTTTCTTTGTGCGTGTGCGTGTGCGTGTGTGTGTGTGTGTTTATTTCCCTCTATTTTGTTTTATCATGTAGTTTCTCACATTGGCTTAAAACTTTTCAAGTAGATTAGAATTTTCTTTTTTTTCTTTATTAAGAATTTTTTTATTCATTTTATATATCAACCACAAATTTCCCCTCTCAGTACTCTGGACTCTGGTTAGATATTTCTAGATAGGTTTTGGGGATCAAACTCAGGTCTTCATGTTAGCAAGGTCAGCACTTTGCTGAGTCATTTCCATTTCCCGGGTTCTTTACCTTTTGAGAGTCACACTGAAACGACAGAGTTTCACTGTACAGTGAAATGCCAGCTTACATGTACACTGACTACATGTAAATACTGAGATTTTATATTATTCAATCTTGCCTATGTCGCTAAACATTTACCATATGAAAATGTTAATAAGATTATATTTGGTTACCTTTTGTAATTTAATTTTCAATTTTATTTCATGTATATTCTAATAATGTATTCTTTGAATAAAATATAGTCAGTTTAGGTAGATAAGTATTACATACTATCATAGTTTAGTGTATATGGAATTCTATCATAGTTTATAATTTTTGTCAAGCATTTTATATTATTAGTGGATAGTACAAACTAATAATCATATGGTAACTGCAATTCTCAATTTGGAAACAAAAAGTAGCAATAATTTAGAAAATTATTCCACATCATTCTATACTGATATGTATATTCCTATATCTATATATAATATATACAAAAGGAACTAGAATCACATTTTGATTCTGCTCTTTGTAGGCCTCATTTGAAAATGAATTAGCTTCCAGAGACCTGTTATACCTTTATTTCTTCCAATAAGTACTTTAATGAGAAATAAATTCTGTGCCAAACAACAAACATCTTTCACCTTCCAAATGATTATAGAACCTCTATTAGCTACACTGGGGTCAGTGGTGAAATTGGACATTTGTGTTAGATAAATCATAGGGAATACAGCAACTCTAGTCTTTTATTATTCTATTTTTTCTTATAGACACATAGTTAATCTCAGCTTCTGAATAGTGGTGCAACAAACTGGAAATACTAGATTTTCATTTCAAGGGTAGTTTCCATGTAAGGACATATCAAATGTGAAACACAACTGAATTATTATTTTGTACTAGGTACATTTCTGTTTCTGTAATAAAACACCACAAGAAAGGCAATTTATAGAAAAAAAAGAGTTTATTTGGACTTGCAGTTCTGGAGAGATAAGAACCCATCATGGTGGGTAGGCATGGAATGAGGTCGAAATGCTGAATGGAGAAAGAAGTCTGAGCTCACATCCTCAACCATAAACAGGAAGTGGAAAGAGTTAACTGAATGAGACTAAGGCTCTCAGCCACTGAACATACCTCCATTGACAATTTCCTTCAGCAAAACCTTATATCATAAACCTTCCCAAAGAGCAGTACTAACTAGGGAATCAAGTATTCAGGTATCTCAGCCCATAGAGGTCATTCTCATTCACAACACTACGTAATATTCCTTACCTCCCATTGGCTCATAGATATAAGAGAAAACAATGTTTAGTCCAATATCAAAAATTCCTATATTCTCTCACATTCTCAATCTCTCTTGAAACTAGAAATAATGTTTTAAATGTACACCCCGTAAAATGAAAAAGCAAATTACATGCTTCCAACATATAATTGCACATAATATACATTACCATTCTAAACAGAAGGAATGTTGCCATAGAGAGAAAATATTGGATCAAAACAAGACCAGATTCAACAGGGCAAACATCAAATTTTGTTGCTCCATGTTCAAGGTCTGGGACTTCAATTTCATAATGGTAACATGACTACATCTGTCCTGCTTTGCTGCCTGCAACGTATATTTCACTTATAGGCTGGTTTGATTCCCCCCATCATATATACCTATGGTTGGCAAGTATCTCATGACTCTGATATCTCCATCATCTTAGGGTCTGTTATAATGCCAGCTTCATGTTAAGATCTTCACCCAGTGACATCTCCTCTCCTCTTGCCCTCTCAAGGTCTTCTCACATGGGTGCCTTGGTTAGAGTTTTTATTGTTGTGAAGAGACATCATGACCACAGGAACTCTTTAAAGGAAACATTTAATTGGGGTGGCTCACTTACAGTTTCAGACGTTCAATCCATTATCATCATGGCAGGGAAAATGGCTGCATGAAGGCAGATGTGATTTTAGAGGAGAGTGCTATGTCTTGCAGGCAAGTCAACAGGAAGTCAACTGACAGTCACACTGAGGGAAGCTTGAGCAAAAGAGACCTCAAAGCCCTCTCCCACAGTGACACACTTCCTCCAACAAGGCCACACCTCCTAATAGTGCCACTCCCTTTGAAGAACATTTTCTTTAAAACCACCAGAGTGCCCCTACCTGGATTCTGCTGTCCTCTGAAATTAAGGTAGAAGAAATCTTCACCCCTTTACTCTTTCATCCTTTGTGCCTCTATATCCCACATCACATGTGACACTGCCAAGTTCTACTGCTAGAGATGTGATGGACCCCGCCCCCTTTTAAATACCCTTAGCAATAGCTGTTTTTACTCAGTTGCCTTCTAGGAACAGAAAATGCTTTAAGGTTTATTTCACAAGTTGGAAAGTTTGCTCATTGGGAACTTATTCTAAGATCACATGTTCCTTTATTCCAATGGGACATATGTCTGTCTCTAATGATGTGAATCCCAATTACAGTTACAGTTTCTCTTCCTCCAGATGCCTTGATTGTAATATTGTTTCCTAGTGTCCTTCTCTCTCCAAACCGTACAGTATCTATTTCCTTATATCCCACTTGCTACTTGACTTTATAGGCCTCTATAAACCTTATGAATAACTAACATGTCATAGATTCAAGGCTATGCTGTCCTGAAATTTCTATCATCAAAGTAACTAGTTCATTATTTTAAATTTAGCCTCAGACAAGTTCTTATGACGAGGAAGAAGGCAACCAGATTATTTGTCAACATCACAGAAAGAGACTCACTCCTAGTGGCTGATATTGTTTACTATGGAAACCCCTTTCTCTGGCCTCCACAGTTCATGTTGCAATCACTACTACTACCTTCCAGGCTTGTACTAGAATATCCCTTTAGGCTCCCCTTATTGAATTAAAACACTTTTTAGTTCAAAGTTCCAAAGTCTTCCACATTCTTCAACAAAACAGAAAACATACAAAAGAATACGTAAAACAAAGAAACAAGAAAACAAGGGCATCTCCTCAACAGTAGCCCAGACTGTGGTAACAACTTCTGGATTAGTTACATTTTTCTTTCTGTGAAAAAACATCATGGCAGAGTCAATTTACAGAAAGAAAATTTTATTTGAGTTTACAATTCCATCATGACAGATAAGCAACTTATGAGGAAGGCACGGTGGCCAGAGAAGGAAACTGAGAGATACATCCCTAACTACAAGGAAATTTAGCAAACTATGTGTGGCACAGTGTTTGAAACTCTACACACTGTCCAATGACGACTGGCTTCAGGAAGACCACATCTCCTAAACCTCCCCAAATAGCACCACGAACTGGTTAGGAGTGCTGCAATATTTGAGCCTATGGGGGATATTCTTATTCTAGTTACTACATATTTTATCATTTTTCTTGTAGCAAATGAGTTTGACTTTCAGAAATTCAGAATAAAAGCATTTGTTTTGCTTTAGGACTAGCTTTAAATGCACATGTATTTAAATGCAGTAACAGGACTTCAAGTCTAAGAATCATTTTCTTTTTAAAGAAATTTTGGACTCACTTCAAGTTTTGAAAAGCCTTAAGATAATTTCCACAAGTGTCAAGTTTAGTTGTCTGTGATTCATTTTGGATAGACTATGTAGATATCCTGACGAGTGTTGTCCATTTTCTTCCATTTATTGTCCTGTAAAGCTTCAGATTACTCATTCCCCTTTAAGAAAAATTTCACAATACTACTCTCAGATATTTTATATAAGTTACTTTTTTGCTTACAAGAAATAGTTAAATGTGATAGATTTCACCAGTTCATACAGAAACAGAAGACGACAGAAGTCAACTGTACTACATAGATTACTTTTGAAAAGATATTCTTATTCGGGTATAAAGCGATTAAAGATTATGGTTCAAGATCACATAGCATATGTAATAAAAAGTGTCCATATGCTAGTCCAAATCTATATAGTTAACATGCCTGCTGCCAATTATCAGTTAACACATTAAAAGTTTAAAATCTTGACCAAGTGGAAATATCATCCTGGATAATGTACTAGAGAGGTCTAATTTTTCACTGAGACAGATTTTAGAATGTCCTGGCTGCATTTGGAAGTATAATGCTCCTGTCTCCTTCATCTAAGTGCTCCTTTACTTTCTGGCTTTTTCTAGTACAACCTGAACAAATTTCTAATCACTCCAGTCAGGGCACCAATTATAGATCAAAGAAACAATTCTACTGAAGTCTAGTATGATGAGCCTGTGACTTTATTTGTCTTACTTACAGGAGAGTAAGTGACACAAAGACAACCCACGGAACTGAAAAGCCCAAGCCAGCCTAGAGATCCCTGTATAGTTTTCATGGAATTTGTCCAGTAAAATCCCCCATCTCCCAGCAGCAACTGCATTGGTTTTACAATCCTGGAAAAGACTTTTCAGATCTTATGACATTCTGAGCCTCTGCACCTGGTGATTTTTATGATCATTAAAATCTTTACATGTTTCATGAGATTCCTGAATGTTGTAGGCCTCTCTCTTCCCTCCTGGAAGGAATGTTTCAATTCAGAGGAAATAATTATCCAACCTAGTTTCACAAGTGTGAAAATACAGATGTATACTTCCCAAAGAGTATGTAATGAATTTGCTGTTAAAAAAATAAAACTTCATTTTACAATTAAGTCAACTTTCACATGCACATAAAATTGGAGAGTTCCCTAAAATACTGAAATTTTAAAAATTAATGCTAAATTATATACCAAACATGAATATTTTATTTAACTTACAGTGATGAAATTAAGGCATACCATATACATTAATATTTATACCAGTGGGGTGATAGGTGATGTGATAATCATGTGAGTCTATGTGTGTGTGTGTGTGTGTGTGAGAGAGAGAGAGAGAGAGAGAGAGAGAGAGAGAGAGAGAGAGAATGAGAGGCAGAGAGAATGGGAGACAGAATCAGAGATAGAGTGGCAAAAAGGGAGAATTATATAGAAATATAGGGGATATAGATATGATAGGATAAAAGGGTAGATTATTGAATCTACTTTTAAAGTGCAACAACTTGCTTAAAATGTTTTACATTGCTGTGGATTTTAGTTTATTGATATAAATTTA
>CABHPH010158684.1:0-17337 GCA_902168325.1 Peromyscus nudipes
GGTATATGTGAGTAATTAGTATAAACTCATTATTATAGGCTGCATAGGACATAATATGATGAAGGTATATAATTGCATATATACAGGTATTCCTCATTTAGTTTTCACAACAAACTCTAAGGTTATTGGCCCTGTTACATGGTCTGGAAAAAAACAGCATCATAGTTTAAGGGATTGTCCAAGTTACACCATTATCTCCATTTTAGACATTGGAAAATGAGAACTGAGCCTTGGGAAGGTTGAGGAATGGCAAGACCCCACAGTTAAGAGCCAAATTTCAGCCTTATGTGAGAATGGCTCATACTGTGGTATCCTGAGTCCTCAACACTGATCAATGCTGACTTCCTTCAGAAGCGGTGAAATAATCGGTGTTGGCACAAATGGATTGATTTCTGTGCTGGGGGCCAGTGACCAAAGCTGAAAGAAGTGACCGCTGCCTGCTCGCAGTTTGTCCAGAGGAGCTTGGCCTGTTTTCTTTCCCCTTGGAGCTTGGGACTTTTAAAAAGGTGATTTTCTTTCTTCTGAGTTATACCTTAATTTGGGTTTGAGTAAGTTCCAGTCACGGTGCTTTGCTCATGTACGGGCTTAATATACAGTGTTCAAGTCAGTTTGTTGCTGGATTTACAGGTCAAACCTCAATGTCAAATATAAAACCATGGAGGTGGAGGGTCTGCTCTTGGACTCCTAATGCCCTAAACATTGAAATCCATGTCTGCAGAGGACTCATCATCTTCTGCTGCCTTTTAGGAACCAGGTGTGTGTGTGTGTGTGTGTGTGTGTGTGTGTGTGTGTGTGTGTCTGTCTGTCTGTCTGTCTATCTGTGTCTGTGTCTGTGTCACCAGGGGAAGTAACAAAAGACAGTGGTTATTGATGCGTTCAGCATTGGTTTCTGCAGCTGCCAAACTCAGCAATAGTAGCACCTGCTTTCAACTTGGGGGACTGCTGTGAGACACTGTCTCCTGACTATGACAAGGTCGTCACCCTCCTGAAGTCACAGCAGCTGCGGTTGCCTGCACACGATCAAGCCATCAACTTACCAGCATGCAGAGGAGAGGGGCTCACAGGCCCCACCCTGAGCTGAGGAGTTGAGGCCTGTTGGGAGAAGTCAGTTTTCTTCGGGCACGTGGCCCAGATAGACTGCCCATGTTCCAGTGATGGCCCTACCCCCATGTGCACACGCATAGCACTACTTGAGCTCAGTGGGCTCAAGAGGACATGAGGTTGGGAAAGGGATGTGGTGAGAAGCGTGAGAAGAGTTGGGGTGGGGTGGAGGTTATCAAAATCCATTGCATACATATATGAAATTATCAAAGAATAAATTTAAAATATTTATAAGAAATAATACCTGCTTTATTGAGTGATTACTGGGTACTTGACCTCCATGCTTTCTATACAGGATCTTGTAGAATTCTTCTAAGAGAGGTTTCTGAGAAAGTACCCCTTCTACAGACAAGCATATGGAGGCTTGCAGACACAGTAATGACTTATTCAAGGTCACATGGCTAACTCTTGGCATAGATAGAATTCAAACTCATATCTGTCAGACTCTTAAATTGAACTATGTTCGACAGTAGACTCTATCGGCTGGACTTCATACGCTGTCTGAGAACTGGTCATAGATGTTGCTACCTCTTTAGAAGGCTACCTACATCAACCATGTATATTCTTGAAATACATCTAAAATATAAAGTGCTGTAGTTGGTATAGAGGTCTAGCCTGTGACCCCAGCACTCAGAAAGCTGGGGCACAGGAATTGTGAGTTTCAGGTCACCCGGAGCTATATAGCCAGACTGTGTCAAACAGGAAAGGAAGAAAAGGAGGGAAGGAAGGAGGGAGGGAGGATTAATATCATTTTATATTGTGTCCATTTTAACTGAAGTTACTAGAACCCCTGTGTTCTTTTTTCTTTTTTTTTTTTTTTTTTTTGGTTTTTTTGAGACAGAGTTTCTCTGTGTAGCTTTGTGCCTTTCCTGGAACTTGCTTTGTAGACCAGGCTGGCCTCTTAACTGAAGTTTCTAAACACAATGGAAACACCTACTCAGTGAAACTGAACATTAACTGTCTGTTAAAATTGAGATCACAAATATTTAAAACCCAAGACTTCATTCCTCTCAGAGTTCTAGGTGGTTGTGGGGATAAGGTACTAGACCTTCTACTAAGTCCTGGGGACCTGGATTCAGTCCTGACCTCAAGGGGTTCATGGCCTAATAACAGACAGGCTCACAGGAAACTGCCACACACACCCCATGTCTTACAAGGTACAGGAGGCAGTGTTAATGTCTTTAACCCCTGAGCTGCCGTAGGCACTGGCCAATCAAGAGTGAGCAGATTCTAGCTACAATCTACGGCATGACTAATGCACTGTGTGTGAAGACCAGCTCCAAAGCTCACACTGGAGGGCTGGGCAACTATTCTTGCTCTTCATGGGAATACTCTTCTTTGACATTGGTTTTTATGAATCGCTGTATTTTTTTTTAAGATTTGCTTATTACAGAATGAAATGCACATTGTAAAATAAGCCGCACTCTACAGAATGCATAAAGTTAGAAACCAGCCCTCTGTTTCCTAGTTCCATTCAAATATAACGACCGTGAGCAATGTTATGTCCTTCCAGATGTACCCATTGACTTACACAATGTGATTGTACTGTATCCGAACTTAATTAGAGTTTTAAACATCTGCTGGCCATCTACAGACTCATATGGTGATTGGCATCAGCCAGCTTTTGTCAGCTGCCCCATATCCTCAAGCTATTGGGGGGGGTTTTGCTAAGATCTTTGGCTAAGAGTGGTGCTGGCTTTTTCATCTTGTTGGGCTGGGCATATTGTTTCCACCAATAACTGTCTCTATTTCTTTGCTTTATATAATCCACAGAATTGATAAGAAAATTCAACAGCAGAGTTCTGCTCATGTCTCCCCTCTCACTGGGCTCATTTACAATGGATATTTCATTTTGTAATATGCAAGTCTTTAAAATAACAAAACATAGTGATTACTAAAAACTGACGTCAAAGCAGAGCGGCCAGACGATGAGCAGGACTTCCTCTTCCTAACTCCCTGGCTGAACTGTAAAATCCCTTGGGGCTTCCCATGGCATCTTTGGGCTTTACAGGCTGGAACATTAAGCCATGTGAGGTGTGGCTTGCCCTGCTAAACTGCCTCCTTCTATAGACTACTCAGTGCTCCGCAGCATGTGAAAGTCCAGATTTCCAAGATACATTGTAGAAGCCGGAGGCAGCTATTCTGAACAGTCGATCAAGACCACAGCAAACCGCTTTGATTAAATTATCCAGGCTTTGGTTTTGAAAGACAGGACCCAGTCAGGTCAATCAGATGTGAAGATATTTGCAGCAATTCTAAAGAGAGGCCCAACTAGAAGGAGTTTCTCAGGTCTCCAGAAAGAGCTGCTTTCTTACCCTGTAGGAGTTTGATCTTTAAAAAACAAAATCAAACACCAGAGTTATAACTGTGGCTCCAGCTTCCACCAAGGTCAGCTGAAAGTTACTAACTTCTAAAGGGAACTTAATTGGTTGGCCAGGCAATTATTTTGCATGGGGATTTTTGTTTAAACAGCCTTGTGAGGTTTTTCTTGAAATTGAATTCAAGGCTGCCTTGAGAAGCTTGTCCTCATTTAGCCCTCCTCAAAAGAAAACCCCCAAAATCAAGGAGCATCCCAACGTGTAATATCAGGAGAATGTGCTTTCATTATTTGACTGAAATACATCGCGGGAATAATCTAATTTTCCCTCTCCATTGTAAAGAATATAAGTTACTAATATTCTTTCTCAAGGGCACATTCTCAGGATTCTGTGAGGACCACAAGCCATTGCTCCTCCCTTTCCATACCCTGTGTCACTGTAGGGAATAGTGCAGAAGCAGCTTTGATTGACTTCCAAGGAAAAGAAAGACTCTTAGGAACAGGAGATGATGGAAAGGTGTGCTGGGAAAAATAAAGCCTAGACTTCTGTGACCTGGAAAGATGTAGAGATTTCTCCACAGCAGTGAGCAGCTCTGCAGCAGACACCGGCTGCCTGTCCTCACAGTGACCTCAGGTCTGGAGCTTTCTACCTGAGACAGTGTCAGATCCACATGCTGAGGGCTCAGTCCCCAAGACTGTCCTCATGTCAAGCCCACCCGCAAGTCATGGCCTCCTTAACTTCTGAATGACCAGCTAGGAACTGAGGCTCAATTAATTTGCCTGGTCGAGGAGCTCACAGAACTCAGGGAAATTCTGAAGCTACATTTACTTGTTGAATAGAAATGATATTTTTAAAGACACAAACAAGCATCTGGACAGGGGCTCTATAGGGTGAGGTCTGCAAGAGTCCCGAGTGCTTGAATATGTGTGTCCGTAGAGCTGGAGAGCTGGCACTGCCACCCTCTTGGCATATGGCTGGGTCCTTGCCTTCCTGCAAGCCTCCACACGCTCAGTGTCTAGAAGCTCCTGAGACCAGTGTGTCAGGACACACTACAGCGCAACCATGGTCGAAACATGGGCAGCTGGGCCATGAAAGGATAGCCTCCAATGCTGATACACCCAGTGATTAAACCTAGCAAGGATCTTCTGGATCCTTCTTCGCTCTTCTGTGCCCCAGTCCTTCCTCACTAGCACAGACCAGGACCCCTTCTGTAATAGGGAAGTAGTCATTAGAGAATGTCTTTTATTTTTAATTTTTTGATTAATTAAAATTTATAGACAACTTCTCTCATGTACAAAATACACACTAACCACTTTTACTCCATACCGTCCTGTCACCCTGCCAGCGCTTCTCCTACCCACAAATCTCTCTCACACGTTTGCCTGTCTTGTTTTGTGACCCACTGAGATGAACCAGGGCTGTCTGTGGCCATGGTTATCTGTTGGAGCCTGATGGGATCAGCAGTCTTCGGGCAACTAAAGACAGTGGCTCCCATTTCACTGAGTCTATCTTTAACCAACAGTTCAGACGTAAAGGGTAAGACCCCATGAGACCCTCTTCTTTCTTGTTGATAGGGATGATCTTGTGTGGGCCCAGTGCAGGTGACTAACATCATTGTTACAGTTATATAGTTATATAGTTATATATTGGAATAGTTATATCAAATCCAAAGAAGACAACCTTAGGGTGTCCTTAAGTGGAGTTCACCTCCTTTGAGACAAGGACTCTCATTGGCCTGGAGCTCACCAGTTACACTAGACTGACTGGCTAGCAGGTCCCAGAGGTCCCCCACCTCTCCATTCCCAGCACAGGAATTACAAGCATGTACCACTTGCCCAGCATTTTTATGTGGGTTCTCATGCTTGCTAGGCAAGTGCTGTACCATCTGAGCTGTATGTCCAGCCTCAGAGAGTTTCCTTATGGCAGCTCCTCTTCAAGAAGAATAAGAAAGATGGAGAGGATTGGAGCTGAAGTTTTCTCCGGTCCTGCCTAGCCCCACAGACCCCACAGCCACTTATAAAATAATCACTCAGAAGCTTATATTAATCAAAACTGTTCAGCCATTAGCTTAGGCCTACCACTAACTAGCTCTTACATTTAAACTAACCCATAATTCTTATTTATGTTTAGCCACATGGCTTGGTACCTTTTCTCAGTTCTGCCTTCACATCTTGCTTCCTCTGTGTTTGGCTGGTGACTCCTCTCAGCCTTCCTCTTCCCAAAATTCTCTTCTCTGCTTGTCCCGCCTATACTTCCTGCCTGGCTACTGGCCAATCAGCACTTTATTTATTAACCAATCAGAGCAACACGTTCACAGCATACAGAGCAATATCCACAGCAGAGGATTTTAATTTCTGTGATCAATCTTGGGGACAAGACATTCTGGCTTCTGTGTCCTGCCTTGGGGAGAAAAATGAACTAGGAAAGAAAAGTGGGTCACTGAGGGACACTGCCTCCTGAAGTTGGCTTCTGAGGCTTGAAGTCTGCCCAGTGACTCTGGTCATTTAAGTGATTCAAAAGGGTATGGGAGTAAGGAGCCTGGAGCCATGGATGAAAATGAAAAGTACCATGTCACAACAGGGAAAATCCATGGCATAAACCCACCAAAATAGCTGGGATGAGGTGAGGCCATCAGAACAGAAGGTAGCTGAGCTTCATTGGCAAAAAATGAGGATTCTGGAAGTAGACTGCTGACTTCAAATTATCACAGAGCAGATGCATGACTTTGGGCAAGGACTTCTTAACCTTTTCATGCTGATTTTCTCATCTGCAAACCAGGGGTCCTAACCATTCCTGCTTTGTGTGGTTGTTGTGTGCACCGCATGAGCTAACATAGGTGGTAGATGTAGAGCAGGGCCTGGCATGCAGCAAGGCTCAACCACAGTTTAGTGCGAAGTCTGTACACAATGTATTTATTTATAATACGATAAGACATGAATGACACCTTCACACCCACAATGGCTATTATATTAATCAATTTTCCCCAGCAAAACTGGATACCCATATATCCATCCATGATCTATCCATCCATCATCTATTAACTCATCATTTATTTATCCTCAATATCTATCTATCCATTCATCTATTTATCCATTCATCTATAATCCACCTATCTAGTATATATCAACAGATACAAAATTTAATAACTATAGTCATGAGAAGTGGAACAATGGAATGGATATCACTGATACAGACATCAAGGGAGTATTGTGAGCACTCTATTCTGATAAGAGCAAACCCCATCAACCATCATTTCACTACATGAACAAGGGAAGCCAAGCTTTTAAAGGTGCAGAAATGTTGTAGAGGTCAGATACTTCCCTGTCTTGGGTCTTGGGACGTTTTGAGAACAATGTGAACAATAAACTGAGTTTCCTGGGCAGATACAAGATCACAGAGGATGTTGACCCAAACTTCACCCTCCTCAATCGGTCCTTGTGGAATCTGTGGCCTTCAAAAGTTCATGTATTATAAATTTAACCCCTAATTCATGCCTTAGTGATGTCTCAAGATAGGGCATTTAGGAGATAATTGGGGTTATATGGAGCCATGGGGATGTACCCCCATGATGGCATTAGTGGCTTTATTGGAAGAAGAGAGACTAGAGCTGGAACACTCACTCTTCTCACCGTGAGACATCCTCTCCTATTATAATGCAGAAGGAAAGCCCTTACCAGATGCCAGCACCATGCTCTTGGTCTTCCAAGAAGTGTGAGCTAAATGAACTTCTGTTCTTTATAAGTTATTCATCTAGTACATTTTGTTACAGCAACAGAAATGGACTAAGGCAGAGGAACAGAGCAGACTTGCCACTCACATCAATAGCTGCTATTCGTGGTGTGTGGGACCTTCTCAGCACTTGGGCATCCTCTCAGATTGCTCTGACTGACCTTGGGACAGAGGTGTGCAGGGCTGGAGACGTGGATCTTCAGTTAAGAGGAACACTGGCTGCTCTTCCAGAGGACCTGGGTTCAGTTCCCAGCAATCACGTGGCAGCTCATAACCATGATTGCTGTTCCAGGGGACCAAATGCCCTCTTCTGACTCCTGCAGGACTGCACACACATGGTGCACAGACAGAACCACTTGTATCACAGAGCAGACGCATGACTTTGAAATAACCAATACAAGTGAAAAGCAGCCACAGCAGCGGCATACAGCATTTCCGTTTATTTCCTGCAAAAACCTGAGTCCTGCAGGATGAAAAGCCAAGGTGGGCTGCATGGATAAGAGGAAGCAGCACAGCCTTTGCTTGTATTGATAAGGAATTTCATGTCTTCAGTTCATGGGAGGTGATTCTTGAAGTTCTCTGCTCATCATGGTGACCATCATGGCTCTACCTTGTGACCCTGGGGGCCTCACTATGATGCTTTGTGGTTCTGAAGTTTTACAGGAGACACACCACAATTTGCAGAACATCTTTCCGGGAAAAACACAACAACAACAATAAAGCATTGCTTTGCAGGTAAGATTGCCCCAGTCACCTGTATCCTGACACCCACCTGCTCCAATCAGAATCAGGACATGATCAGCCTTGACCCTTACTCTGGCAACAATCACAGACTTGAAGAACCTAATGATAAGAGAACAGTAGCAATAATTAATAGCAGCTAACACTTACATGATCTGTCCTGAGTACTGTCTGACTGAAACTTGCAGTTTCTAAGTGTTTCATATTTCTCACAAATTCCATGAATTAGAATCTGTCACATCGTTCAATTTTACAGGCAAAGGAACTGAGGCAGAAATTAATATAACAAAGAAAATTTCAATGTCTGTGATTCCAACTCGGCCTGAACCCCAATTCTGTGTTCTTCTCCACTATGCATTGTCCCCTAAACGGCTGTAGCAAAGGGATCCCCAACCTGTAAGTACACAAGGGCCATGGAACAACTCTAGCATGCCTGGGAATCTCTACATCAGACAAACAGAATCCGCATACAAACATATAATGCCTGAGACATAGTCATCCAAATATCAAATGTGTGTAGATGCTTCTGGGAAATAGATGTATGAAACATTGAACACATTATTACTTTCACTTACAGTTTCTCCATCACAAATTCAGGGGAGAAACCCCAGCTCTTGCTGATGTATCTAATTACAGTCTCCTTTTCCCTTATTTTGAGACACTGATAGATTTGCTTCTCTATAATATTTTAGGGAAACATAAATCAAAGGAGTAAATGAGTATAAATTCTAAACAAAGGCAGCTTGAGTTTTTCTCGAAGCGTAGCACAGAGGATAATGCACACCACATGCCATGAGTGAGTTGGAGGATGAATTTCATAAATTGAAATTACCACACTGTTAGCATCAGGGTCCAGAAGCAGGAGACCATCTGACTCCTGAATGCATCTCATGCTTTCCAAAATCTTTCCCCGAAAGGGCAGCCATTTGTAGTGGGCACAAGTGACATGCTCACGTCCTAACACTTGGTACCCGTGAGTGAACGTGACCTTGTTTGGAACTAGGATGTGGTCTTTTTCGTTCAATCAAATTGATACAAGGTCATGTTGGATGTGGGTAGACTCTAATCCAGTATCTGATAGCCTCATAAAAACAGGTAAGAAAGACAGCACACAGGAAGTAGTTCCCCACCCCCACCCCGTGAAGACCAAGAGAGACATATAGATATGATCACGTGGTGTGTGTAGAGTACTTAGGGACAGCAATGATTGCGGGCAGCTACTCGAAGGCCAGAGAGGCAAGAAAACACCTCCCCTAGAGTCTTCAGGGATCTGAAGACACCTTGATTGCCCATGAACTTCTAGCTTCCAGGTCTGTGAGAGAAGAAACAGCTATTGTTTGAAGTCACCCAGTGTGCGGTAATGTGTTCCGGCACCTACAGAGACCTAATGCAGTTATTCTGCCTCCAACTCTGTAAAATGGGAGTGTTGCCTGTTTTACTTTATATGACTGGAATCATACAGAGCACACCACTCAGTTTTTCTTCTTTTGCTCTGTGGTGTTATTTGTAATCACTCACATTTTTGTGTACAGTTGTAAATCTTTCACCCTTTTGTTCTTAGCATTAGGTTTAAACAAAAGGCTCTTAGTAGAAGAACTGCCAACATCACGGGAGTTTACAACCTCCTCTCCACAAAGGCTGGGAACCTTGGTGTGGTGGCTTGAATAGGAATGGCCCCATAGGCTCATACATCTGAATGCTAGGAATTGGGAGGTGTGGCTTTGTTGGAGTAGGTGTGGTCTTGTTGGAGGAAGTGTGTCACTGGGAGTGGGCTTTGGGGTTTCAAATGCTCAAGCCAGGCCCAGTGACTCTCTTGCTGCTGCTTGTGGATCCAGATATAGAACTCTCAGCTACCTCTCCAGCACCACGTCTTCCTGTGTGCCGCCATGCTTCCCGCCATAATACTGGGCTAAACCTCTGAACCTAAGCCAGCCCCAGTTAAACGCTTTTTCTTATAAGAGTTGCTGCGGTCATGGTGTCTCTTCACAGCGATAGAACACTGACTACAACCCTTCCACAGTGTGAATGACAGCCATGGTTACAGTCTGTGTATTCCACCGGGAGACCATAATGTTACAATGGAGTTCCGTGTTGGAAGGCCCTCGAGAGTCCCAGAGCAGACTCCAAACACTGCTGGAGGCTTGGTGCTGAGGCCTCTGCCTGGAAAGAGAACAGCGTTTGGAGGTGAACTGGGGGAATCTTGTACTGGAAAAACAGGTAGGCAAAATTCTGAGGCACGTTTCTCGGTTCTTCAGGCCTTCTCCAGGGACTGTCTTGTAAAGCTGTTAAGTTTTCTTTACCTCCCTGTTGCTAGTTTCAACAGGTATGTCTAAGAACCATAATAAAAGAAATAAAAAAGTCTTCCTACTGGAAAAGAAGGTGGGAAGGTACCAAAGGAAATAACGGCATTAGTTTGCGGCGGCATTGGGAACAAGACATCCAAGCAGGAGGGAGTCGGAAGTGGGGGCAGCAGACACTCTAGATGACCAAGTCCAAGGTCAGGTAGTTTGCTCTGAAGTCCCTCCTCTTCCTCTGCAGACAGCCACTGTCTCCCCATACCCACGTGGCCTTCCCGTTCCTGTGTTCTGTGTTCCTGGTGTCCTTTGTGAACCTGAACCACTTTTTTTAGAAGGACATGGGTCCAATTGGGTTAGGATTACGCTAATGATCTCCTTTTAACTTGAACTAATCTTTAAATCCACTGTCTCCAAATGCAGTCATATTCCAAGCTCCTGGTAAGGTATAGGGGGTGTGGGGGTGTTTTAAGTCCATCATGAGTTTTGGGGGAAGGGCTATAATTCTGCCCATTCCAGTAAATTCATGTCATTTTTACTTTTAGCTTATGTGGAACTCTGTCCTCACCACGGTGGACTTTCATACAAATAGGTTTCAGAGACTTAATGCTGAGCCCAGCAAAATCAGCCCAGGCCAGTGCTGTGTACCGTGGTCATTGGAAGCCTCCACAGCACAGCAGCTCCCTGTCTCCATTGACCTGGGTTTGGCTATGTTTGCAAAGAAGTTCTGGTTTTAGAACGTAGATGGGGTCCCACGCAGAGTTTTAAATGTCTTCCATAGTGAAGTTTCTCACCAGCATTTTCACATGTAGAGTTGACTGCTTTAGAAGGAAAGTGTTACTCTCAGTAACATCCAGCAAGCATTTCTCAGGTCTTTTCTTTCTCCTTTGAATAATCCCAGGATGTGCCTCAGATGCTCACTGGTGGTGGCTGGAGGCGGTGGAGGGATACTCCTTACTGTTTTGGCTCTGTTTGATCTGTTTGGTTGGGTTTTATTGAGAGGTCTGTAAAGTGAAGCTTCCATTATCATTATTGTGTGAAAGCAAATTCCTTTGGGGGGGGGGGGCTTTGTTGAGTTCCGCATTATCAGATGGTGTTCTTGATCATGGAATCCAGTGGGTTTCAAGGTCCAGTAAATAACACAAGCACACAGCAAGAGATTTCCAGGAAGCCTGATAGGTGCAGTGAGAGAGTGCATTCAACCTGGGCATCCATCTCTCTGGGAATTATCCCTGTGGTCCTCAGAAACAGAATCCAGCGCAATGGTAAGCAGCAGCGATGTTGCCACTCAGCACAATGGGTGGATGAGAGATGGACAGTTCCTTCAAGCTGGGTGATACGACCTCTCTCTTTGGGAATTGTGATCTGTAGGTGTCTGTGATGACCACGTGAACAAAAGATGATGATTTTGTAAACATATTTTTATTGATTCATTGGGAATTTCACACCATGCACCCCAATTCTGCACATTTTCCAGTCCCTCCATATCTGCCCCTCACCTCTGTAGCATCCCCCCCAAAAAATAAAAAAATATTAAAGACAAAACCAATCAAACAAACAAAAAACCTTCGCCGCTCCATCTTTCCCTCCTCTCCATCACCTCTTCACTTGTCCCGGTGGCCTTGGGAGCTGCGGTGTGTCACACAGTAGGTCCTTTTGTCCAAACAGCTTTACTTGCAAATGTTCATTGTGTAATGAGTTGTTGGTCAGGTTCAAGGCCTCTGGTTTCTGGTACACCATCAATACTGGACCTTCACCAAAACTCCTCTAGGATATCCTGCTGTTGTCCCAAGTCATGGAGATCCTGCAGCTATGGTTCTGCAGGACCTGTCCCTTTATGGACACCAGCAGGTCATAGATGGGGTAGATGTTGGGGTGAGCCAGCTCAAAGCCATGGATGTGGGCCTGGGTGGTAGCTGATTTGGTCAGTCTGGGCCACTAGGACCACCCCCTTCAGGCAAGGGGTGGGCCAGCTCTTCTGCTGCAGTGGCCAGCAAGGGGCAGAACCAGCTCTCCCAAGGCCAAAAAGGGCTGGCTCAACATGGTCCTCAGATTTCAACACTCATGGTTCCTATGGCCCCCTGTGATAACATGGGCCATGGAAACTAACACAGACCGCAGCTGCAGCAGGACCACAGACCCAGACATGACCCTCTGCTGTAGCTGTGGCTCAAGCCAGGACATCATCATGGCCCCAAGTGACAGCGCAGGCCACCCAGCTCAGTATGGCTCCAGTGGCAGCATGGCCCTTGAATACCAATATGGCCTCAGGTGGCTGACCTGACCCCAGGCATCTGCACAGCCTTTGGTGGTAATGGGAGCCATGGAGATCAACACAGACCCTGGCTGCAGTAGGATCAAAGACCCAGACATGGCCCTCCAGAGTAGCTTGGGCCCAGACAATACCATGGCCCCAGGTGGCAGCACAGACCACCCAAATCAGCCTGGCCCAGGCAGCAGCCTGGTCCTCAGACACCAACATGATCTCAGCTGGCAGACCAGACCCTGGGTATCCTCACAGCCTTAGGTGGTGACAGGAGCCACAGAACATCAATTCAGACCCTGGTTGGTATAGATCCACAGAACCAGACATGGTCCTTGGCACAGCTTGGCCCTGGACGACACCATGGCCCCTGGTCGCAGCACAAGCTGCTTAGATTGGCATGCCGCAGCAGCAGCATGGCCCTCAAACACCAATATGGCCATAGGTGGTGGCCCAGTCCCTGGGCATCCATGTGGCCTTTGGTGGCAACAGGGGCCACAGACATCAGCACAGATCCTGGCTGTGGTAGGACCACAGACACAGTCATGGTCCTCAGCAGCAGTCTG
Source organism: Peromyscus nudipes (assembly GCA_902168325.1). Lineage (NCBI taxonomy): Eukaryota > Metazoa > Chordata > Mammalia > Rodentia > Cricetidae > Peromyscus > Peromyscus nudipes. The sequence continues at coordinate 13,013 of CABHPH010158684.1, forward strand.
GGCCCAAATGTCATAACATGGCCCCAGGTGACAGTGCAGGCCATTCAGATTGGCATGGCCCCAGAGGCAGTATGGCCCTCAGACACCAACATAGCCTCAGATGGTAGCCCAAACCCTGGGCATCTGCATTGGCCTTCAGTGGTAACAGGAACCACAGAGATCAACACAGACTCTGGCTGTGGTAGAGCCATGGACTCAGACATGGCCTTCAGCACAGCTTGGGCCTGGACATCATCATGGCCCCAGGTGGCAACACAGGCCACTTAGATCAGCCTGGCCTTGGTGGTAGCATGGTTCTTGTAAACCAACATGGACTCAGGTGCCTGTCCAGACCCCGGGCCTTCAGTGGTAACTGAAGCCATGGACATCAACACAGACGCTGTCTGCTGTAGGGCCATGGACCTAGACATGTCTTCAGCTACCCCAGGACGTGAGGACCTAGGAGAACCTGTGGGTGTCTTCCACCCACCTGGGCCATGAGGACCCAGACAGGTTTGTGCCCAAAGACATCATTATCTTCTGTTTTCCTAGAGAAATAGATAACTGTTTTGTAAATAGAGAATAGACTCCATCTCAGAGAGATGCAAAACCATGCTATACACTAGTGCTACATATAAATACAAGGGGTGTGTGTGTGTGTGTGTGTGTGTGTGTGTGTGTGTGTGTGTGTGTTCTCGCCATCCCAGGTGTCTCCTGGTAAGCCCCCTTTTCTTCTTATACTAGGTGTACACTATTAATGTTTGAATCTGGATAGGTCTTTGTTGCGGAGGACTGTCCTATGCACCATAATACCTTTAACAACATACCTGATGCCTAGAGCAATCATCAGAAATATCTCCAGATCGCGCCACTTGTCCCTGGGGGGAGGGGATGCACCTCCATGGAGAATCCCATGCCAAAGTGAGTTCTGCCACCTGCATCCAAGAGCCCTAGCTAAGACCGTTCCTGCAGGAGGCTGGGCTGGCCCCGAGCATCGCCAGGTACGTGCACAGCAGAAAGGGTGTCCCAGAGGAAGCAGCTGGATTTGGGTGCTAGATCCTTCAAGAAGACACGTCAGGAAAGTGAGTTAGTTCCGACACAGGCACCTTCAACTTCACTGAGCACTAACTCGGTCAGGAAAGTCTTCCTGAGATTTATGTCTGTGCAGCCTGTATATGAGTGTGTGTGTGTGTGTGTGTGTGTGTGTGTGTGTGTATGTGTGTGTGTGTATGTGTGTGTGTGTGTGTGTGTGTGTGTGCGCATGTGTAGTTATAAGGCACCCATGAGAAACCTTTCATATTTGCCTATTAGGTTATATACTAACATGCAGTTAGTACATAATATGTCATGAAACACTGAAGAGGGTAACACTGTGAAGTGATTAAAGTCCATCAGTGAATGAGAAAGCAGAATTTGGCATATTTAAATAATACTGTTGGGCCATAAAATTGTAGGTGAAGTAATCCTGAAAACGTCAATGCTAACTGAAAGAAACAGTCATAAAAGATCATATAAAATGTAGTTCCATTTCCATGAAAGTCCAGAACAAGGGACTCCATAGGAAGAAACATTGCATGTTGCTTAGGACTAGCGAGAGATCCTAGCTGATAGGAGGCCTGTAGTTGAGGATACAGGGTTTCCTTTTAATGGGAAAAAAATGCTCTAAAATTTGGCAGTTCTGATGGTTGTATATATTCACGATTATATTCAAACTCACTGAATTGTGCACAATAAGTTTGTGAATTATGTATTGTGTGTATTATATTGCAATAAAGCTACTCTCTTTTGGTTTGGTTTTTGGTTTGAGGGATGTCTGTTTGACTGATTTGGTTTTTGAGACTAAGTCCCTCTACATAACCCTGGCTGTCCTGGATCTCATTCTGTAGACCAGGCTGGCCGTGAACTCACAGAGATGTGTTGCCTCTGCCTCCTGGGTGCTGGGATTAAAAGTGTGCGCCACCACCCCAGCTCTAAAGCTGTTTTGTTTTAATTCATATAAATAGAAGCTTCTTTCTTCCCCTTCCTTCTTGATCTGTGCTGTGGCCTCTTGGGAAATCACTTCTCATTGGGAGACCATAAAAACAATGGATCAGACCCCTGACTTCCACTACCACAGTTGGGCATCACCAGAGGCTAGACATCCTACCACATGACTGATATGACACCTAAGAACTCTTTTAACACCGGCTCTGACAATGATGCAAAGAAGTGTGGTCAAACCAGTATGGGCACACTCTGTGTGGGCGTGTAAACCAGTACAACCACTTTACTGTTGAAACTGGCTCTGCGGGTGTGCCCTAAGTACCAAGAAAGGTAACTTCTTAGTATTTACTTGATAGAAATATGAATTAGAAGGCAGGAGGAGACAGAGGAGGTAGATAACGAGGGCCAGAGCACAGTTGGTGAAACCAGTAGATGACACTGATTCATACTAACCTGTTACTTATTCTATATTTATAAAGAACTAGAGGTAGAGAGTTCAAAGGACCCAAATGTAAAGAAACAGTGAGAGGGAAATGCTAAGTGCTCTGACTTGATCAATGCATTCTATATTCACTTGAATACATAAAATATATGTCAGCCCTCAAACATCTTTAAATTGTATAGAAAAGTAAGTGCAGACACATGAGCATTGAAGGATAAGAATGAGAATGGATGAAATGATCCTGTACACAATTAATGTGTGAGTTTCACAAAAATGTTTCGAGCAAAGGAAGCCAGACACTGTGTAAGGAAGACATGCTACGTAATTCCATGTAGATGAAGAAAGGCAATGTTTATCCTGTTGCTAGAACACAAGCTTGTGGTTGCCACTCAGGATGTGGGTGGGGCTCACGAGGGGGTAACAGGAAGTGCTTCTGAGTTACCGTTACAGTCTATTTCTTGACCTAGGAGGCAACCATGTGTGTGGGTTGTGCAAGTTCACCAAATGTTACATTTTGAATTTTTTCAATTTCTATATGTATCTTAAGAATATTTTTCTAGAATAAATAAAGTGAAAAAATACATACATATAGAGTTGAGAGAGATCTGCCAGAGTTTTTTGTCTCACTTCAAGGTGCTGCCACCAGGGCCCAGCTCAGCTCCCATGGGAGCACCAGGCTGTGGGACCCTCAGAGGATCACCAGCCTCACTCTCTCCTTCTCCCCTAGCTGCGCTGCCCAAGGAAGTCAGTCTTCCCAAATCTTCAGTTCCATCAATCTCTTTCTCAGCTCTTTGTCACACCTCACCCCACTCCCACCCCGATGTTCTGGGAAAGCTTATCAGAGTCATTTCAGCATCACTCTGTCATATCCAGAGCCATCTTTCCCTCGGGAACACGGAGGGGGAGACCAGTTCCTGGTGAATCTTAAGCAAAGTGTATTTCCCAATGCATACTTCCAGGCAACTGCGTCATCGCTCCCCGCTCCACCCTGCTGTAAGGAGCTCCCCTCAGAACTGTGGGTGCTGCGTGTCTCCTTCTCTGAGAGAGGCTTCCCTCAGCAGCCCCGGCAGCGGCTGCCCAGACATCTGGTCGACCCGCTGCCTCCACGAAGAGAGCGAAGAGCCGTGTGGGGCACTGAGGAGGGCTCGCTCTTCACCACAGTCGGGACTGAGCACTTGGAGTGAGCCATCTCGTCTCATTGAACCTGTGTGACAATCTACAGAGCAGGAATTAGTATCAGTCTCACTTTCCAGGTGAGGACACAAGAGTCAGTCAGCAAGACCTGTTCCTATAAGGGAACTTCACTTGGCCAAGGAGATGGCTCATTGGGTAAAGTTCTTGCTGTGAAGGCATGAAGACTTTCACAGCCTCAGCAACCACATAAAGAACTGGAGAGGTGATGCATGCCTTTAATCCTAGCACTGAGAAGCACAGACAAGCTGAACTGGGTGCTCACTAGTTAGTCAGTCTAGCCAATCAGTGAGCTTCATGTTCAGTGAAAGACTGTCTCAAAAAAAAAAATGCAATGCAGAACAGTGGAGAGGGAACCCTGATGTCACCTTCTAGTCTCCACAGGTTCATGCACCTGCATGCATGCCTGCAGACACACATGCATGCATCACATGGGAAGCAAGGAAGGAAGGAAGGAAGGAGGGAGGGAGGGAAAAAGAGAGGGAGGAAGGAAGGGAGGGAGAAAACTTGACAGGGCATTCTATCCTTCCGTTTGGCCCTAAATGAATTAGTAAAATCTTGAAAGCAGTCTCAGAGAACATGGAGAGGTGAGATAACCTCTCTGTGAGGAAAGTGGGGAACAATGGGTAGAGATAGTGATACCTGGGTAACCCCCAACAGGGCAGCTAGAACTTGGGCCAACAGAGAAGGAGCAAATACCTGTCCACATCAGGACAGAGCGTTGGAAAAT